>SSNS01000776.1:122969-153152 GCA_006937985.1 Aphyosemion australe | reverse complement strand
ATTGGCGTAACCGGGTGTCATTACCGCCAGCGTGAATAACAATCTTACTGTATTTACGCTTATCCTTAGCCAGCAGTTTCAGGTAGGATTTAATGTCGCCCGCTCTGGCCCCTGGCAAACATTTGACTATGGTTGCTGGAGTCTCTAATGCCACGTTTCTGACTATGGAGCTACCTATAACCAGAGTCGGCTTCTCAGTGGGTGCGTCACCGAGTGGGGAAAATCTGTTTGAAACGTGGACGGGTTGGTGGTGTCCCACGGGCTGGGTTCTATGCTTCTTACGTACAGTCACCCAGCCGGTCTGAGTTCCCGGCTGCTCGGGTTCTACTGGAGGACCGCTACGGGGTGATTCTGATCTAGATAGCCCCGCGCTAGCTAAGTAGCTACGGCTATCTACAGGTTTTTCAACAGCGCGGAGCCGGGCCTCCAATTCTGACACCCTCGCCTCCAAAGCTACAAAAATGCTACATTTATTACACGTACCATTATCACTAAAGGAGGCAGAGGAGTAACTAAACATCTGACACACAGAGCAAGAGATAGGAGACGGAGAGGGAGAGACAGAAGTAGCCATAGCCGCGCCGAGGCTAAGCTAACTAGGCAAACAACCTTTCACACCAAATAAAACTGCGTGCGAACTCAAAGGGTTCCCTAAACGCTAGGTGCAACAGGAAATGTGTTTTCGCGTGCTTATGTACTACAAGAACTCAAAAATGTCTCAGTACGGAGAAATCAAACCAATTTTAGCAAGCCACAAACACCGAACAGCTACACTGAGTGCAAGCACTGAAACAGGAAGTGACGTAATGCCTTACCGCAGTTCATATGCCTGTAACACAGTTTTCTTAAGTACTTCATAATTTAAGCTTTGCTCAATTGACAAACTAGCACAATTTCCTGTGCTTTACCCACTAGTTTGCATTGCAGCAGCACTTTAAAGCGGCTGCTATGCATTCAAAATTACTAAAATAAGAATCAACCTCTGACTCACGGATTGCAGATTTATGTGTTTACTGATGTCGAACTCAGATGAAGCAGAAACGGCGTCGTGGCCAGGAGTTGCAGCTGAGGAAGCAGGTGAGCCTTTTTCCAGCTCCAAGGTTCGGAGTCAGAGGTGTAGAGCTTGCACTTCCAGTTCCTTTTGCCGGACTTCGGCCTCCTTTATATGGGGTGTGAGGAGCAAGTCCTCAGATGACGAACCCCGAGCCTCCAGGGTTTGTCCAGGTCCGACCTTCACAGCAGATTATACATTTATTCAAAACTATGATTATACTCATAAAGTCTTTCACAAGGCAGGAAAAGATTAACTTTATTCAGGAAAGAGATAGGGAAGGTCTTTGAGTCAGGATCCTTGAATTGTGATAGCTCCGTAATAGCTGCTGGAGGAGTGAAGGCATTTAGACCAAACTAAAAGCTCATGACTCTGGACACGATATCAGAGTGTCTTCTGCAGCCTTGACGTGGCCTGTAAGTTAAAGTGTAACCTAGTTCATTTTAGGAGAAAATCATGAGGGCGATGTTGTTACACAACCGACATTCTTTTGGTATCTGGCTCCAGAATTGGGCCTTGGGGTCTGAATCTCCTCCCGGTCTTATCTACCCTTAGTTCAGCGTATCCTAACCTCCCCTATCACACAGTTTTATGATAGAAGAGCAGACCTTCACATGAGAAGAGAACCTTCTTGCTTTTAATCGGGTCCCTCTTCATGTATTGGAGAAATTAAATCACAGCCGAGGCAATGGGTAAATCTGCAAACTTAGCGGCTACACGATCGGAAGGCAACAGGTCAGAACGATGGGCATCTCTGGAAAATGGAAATACAGAAGTTATCACCCAAATTCCACTAAAGATCAAAGCAAACAGAAAAAACATTAAAATCAGAACCTTCCATGTATATAACTCGGGACGTCAGTCAACCCCTCCTGTTTGACCAAAAGGATACATTTTGAAAAAGATGATTAAAACCGTACCCTGATGTTATTTGTCCCAGTATTTAACTCTTAGCTCAATTACCAAATCTCAATTACTCACCAAATTCTTAATTATGTTTAACCTTATTAATTTTCCAGGGACAATCTCCACATGATCAGTGTAGTCAGAAATGTCAACAGAATCATGCACAAACAAACCAAACTGATTATAAGCATTTTCTTAGAGTCCATTATTAAGAAAAAACCTGTTAAGGAAGAAAAGTTAAAACAAATTGATAAAACAGCCAGCCTGGGCTTTAAGCCTTAATCTTAATTAATATTGTTTTATCTTTATCTTTAATCTTACTTTCATCCTTATTATTATTTATTAGTATTTTATATATTTTCTTTTATGATTTATGATCACTTATATTCATTCCAAATCAAATCCTGAATTACTGAAAAATCAAATATAAATCAAAGGCTGGTCATAAGTAGAGCCCAGTAGTGATGTGAAAGTCCTTGTAGAACATCCGGTAAAAAGAAACACGACAAAATCACGAATGTCTTTTACTATCTTCCGGTAAAAGCACAAATGTCTCTTCGTAATGTTCTTTTATTTTTTTAGGTGACCAGGGACAGTTCAAAGCCCCTAAAGATCACCTGACTTCAGGGCAACCTGACCGGGGTTAGCAGCCGCTAACCTCCTCAAAACCAGGTTACCCCCTTTCACACCTAAATCTTCAAGGTGAGTTGACCGGGGAAACGGCCGTTTTCCACCTAAGAATCAACCCACCTCCTTTGACACCTCCAGATGTTGGTGCACCTCCTCGAGACCTCAACCTGGCTCCTGGGCTCGTGAACACTGGCCACCACGTGTCTCCTTTCAATTGAAGCCTCACTGCGTGGGTAGTCCGACTGACCACTTCGAAGGGACCCGTCAACCTTGGCTCATTCCACTTTTGTTTGATGACTTTCAGCCACACCCAGTTCACATCGTCTGGCAGCGTTGATGATGATGTTGATGCTGCTCCTGCAGGAGTGGCAGACGTTGTGAACTCTCTGACCAAGGCTTTCAGTGCGTCATGTTCAGTCTTTAGGTCATAGGTCAAGTCAGTCCGAGTCGTAGATTGTCGAAAACTGGCGCTCGGACCTGGAAAAAGTCTACCAGTCTGCATCTCATAGGGAGTGAGCCCTTTTGGGCGGGACACCGATGCACGCACAGACATCAGAGCGACTGGAAGTGCGTCCACCCAGTCCACTCCGGTCTGTGCACAAATCTTCGCCATTTTAGTTTTTAAAGTCTGATTCATCCGCTCGACCACCCCTTGTGATTGGGGGTGATAAACCGTGCCAAACTTATGTGTCAAACCAAGCATCTGTTCGACTTTTTGCAGATGCTTGTTCTTAAAATGTGTTCTGTTATCAGATCTAACGCGTTCAGGAAAACCATGCCATGGAATATAATGATTCACCAAACACTTCACCACTGTTTTACTATCCTCCTTTCGAGCAGGCCAAGCCTCAGGCCATCCAGTCAATGGATCAGTCAACACCAGGAGATACCGATAACCTTTTGCTCTCACACACGTCAGTATAATCAATCACCACCTCCTGACCAGGTCGATAAAGCTCAGGGAAGTGTCCCATCTCTGGCTTCAGTCCAGGTTTGGGATTAAATTCCCCACACGTCCTGCACTCTGACAAGAACTGCTTCACCCAATCTGTCATGTAGGGGTGCCACCAAAAACACAAGTTTCTCAATGTCTGCTGTCTCCCCAAATGTCCAGCACCATGTGCTTCTTCTAACACCTCCTGCCTCATGCCAGCGGGGAGCACCGGTCTCCCTGCTGGACCTCTCCACACACCAGCCACCTGTGTTGCTCCTCTCTGCGTCCATACTGACTTTTCTTGTGGAGCAGCGTTCTCCTGTGCTAGCTTCACTCTCTCCAGGTGTTCCTCTCCATCTTCTGCCTGAGCCACCATGATGGTATTAGCTGGCTGATAACCTGCTGCTTCCTTAGCTGCTTGGTCTGCTGCATCATTACCTTTAGCTGTTCAATCAATCAGTTTACTGTGTCCTTTGCACTTTACTACTGCTACCTCAGTGGGGCGTAGTAAAGCTTCTGCGAGTTCTTTTATCTCCTGCTGATGTTGTATGGGGTGTCCTTGGGCAGTCATAAACCCACTACGTTTCCACTGTGGTAATTCTATGTGTATCGCCCCCCACCCATAAGCAGTCTGTTTATATAGTGACCTTTTGATGTTCTGCTAGTTTTAGGACCTCTATTAGAGCTCTGATCTCTGCTCTCTGAGCTGACTGTTTCCCTTCTAGCTTCCCTGATGTCACCGTGACATGTCCTTCCTGTGTTTGTTCCATGACAGCATATCCTGTGTGAAGCTCTCCTGCTGTTGCTCTAAAACAACAACCGTCTGTGAATAGCACTCTTCCATCTGACAGGGGTTCGCTGTGGAGATCAGGTCTAATTTTGCTGTCCATGATGACACGATGGACACAGTCATGTTTTTCGCCCTCTGTTCCCATCTGTTCAGCCATGTTGATTCCTTCATATGTGAATGTTAGGTTTGGAGCTTCTAAGATTTTACTTAGTCTCTGTTGTCTTAAGGAGGACATTGTGAATGCTTTTGAGTTAATCAGTGCTGTGAGTACCTTTAATGGATGTCCTTTCACGATGTGTGCTGTTTTCTGAATCATTTGTGTTATTGCTCAATACTGCATGTCTTATGCACGGAGGTTGTCTGTTTTCCACAGCGTCTAACTTAGCGCTCAGATACATCAGCACCTTCCTCTCCTCCTTATGTTTCTGAAATAAAATGGCGTTGCAAACTCAATTGTTTTCAGAAACATCCAGCAAGAAGGGCTGACTGTAGTCAGGAATCGCCAAGTCAGAGGCCTGTGCCATCAGCTGTTTCAGATCCACGAACGCTTGTTCGACTTCAGTTGTCCAGTTTAGTGTAGCGTTTAGATTACGCATTCCATGTTCACGCACGAGAGCTCTAAGAGCTCCTGTTCGGTCTGTGTCGCCTGGGATTTAAGAACGGCTATAGTTAGTCCTAGAAATGACAGCATTTGTTTAACCGTTTACGGCTTTGGATGTTGCAAAATGCTTGATCGATGTGCAGAAGCAAGACCAGAACCAGAGGATGAGATCCTCCATCCCAGAAATGACACTTCTGATCTCACCATCAGCAGGTTTTCTTTTGACACTTTGTATCAAGCAGCCGCCAGACACAAGAATCTCATGTGAGGCGGCTAGACACGCCTCCACAGAAGGAGCTCCCACCAACAAATCGTCTACATACTGCAGTATAACACAGCCAGGAGGGAGTTTACACTGAGACAAGGACTCCTTTAACGCTTTGTTAAATAATCCTGGTGACAGTGCAAAACCCTGCGGCATTCTTGTGTACCGTAACTGACGACCCTGAAAGGTAAATGAAAAAACATCTCTGACCTCTTCAGCCAGAGGAATGGAGAAGAAAGCATTAGCCAAATCAATACAGGTGAACCATGCCAAAGAGGGATCAAGCACTGAGAGTGCTGTGTATGGATCTGGTACAGAACTGGGTTGTGTGTGCAGCTTTGAGTTAATGACTCTAAGGTCATGTGCCATTCTGTATTTTCCGGTACCATGTTTTTCTACCGGTAGGATTGGTGTGTTCCAGACCGATGTGAAAGGTTCCAACAACCCACTCTGCAGCAGCCCCAGGATTGTGTCCTGAATGCCAAACTCAGCTTCTGGTTTGTGAGGGTATTGGTACCTCCACACAGGTTCAGGATCACTCAGCTGGAATGTGACAGGTGTACAGTTTATCAGTCCAACATCAGTGGGTCCTTTAGACCAAGGGTTCCCAAAAATTTCCTTTGAGGACCCCCTTGCCCGTGTCCAAGACAAGCCAGGACCCTCAACCCCAACTTCTACATGCATAAACACATTAAATGTAATGATTTACAAACTTTATACAGAAATACAGAGTTATAACTTTTATATGGAGTTCTGGTTATACTGTTTATGTGTTATTAGGATTTTATAAATGTAATTTTTACAAATAAAATCTTGCTAACCTCACAACCTCAGCAAAGACCAAATTGTGGGGACCCCCTTGGAGGTCCGGACCCCCAATTTGGGAACCCCTGCTTTAGACCATAAAGACTCTGGGAGTGTGGCCAAAAGGCTAGAGCTCAGTGGATGATCCATTTTTTCTCGACCGTGTACACGTGAGATGCAGCGATGTTCTAACAAAGCTTGATGCAGCTATTTTGTACGTCTCGATGCTAGGAGAGTACTGAATGTTTGGTATTTGTGTGTCGAGCCAGTCATTAACCGAAAGAGAACGCAATACCATTGGACCCAGATCTTTTGCTTGGTGACCTGGGTGCAACAGTAAAGAAATGTGTGGTGCTGCATCTTCAGCCATCATGTAAAAACCGAGTTGTTCTTCAGTGAATTCAACCAAAATAGCCACGCCCTCCGGTCCAGCAAAACACGGCCCAGACCTGATTTGCCACATTTTTGGATCGTGTAATGTTTCAAATGTTTCTTGGTACAGAACAGGCTCGTCACGCGCATACAGAAGAGTCACATGGAGAGGATCAGGGATTGCGGTGTAAGGATGCAGAGCCATCAGCCAGGGACGCCAAAGTGACAAGAATGCTGATACAGAATGTTGTGAGTCTGCCTCGGTGTTTATGAGACCCCAGAAGATGTCAGCGTGGTCAGCCATGTTGTCAGCGAGCAAGCATTGCCACTGTGCCTGCGTGCCACAATGATGCGTGTCCCCATTTGGAAAAGACAACACAAGTCCATCAGCTGTGCACAAGATTGAAACTCCCAGCTTGATGAGCAGGTCGTGACCCAGCAGATTGTCAGGTGCAGACTCTGAGACCACAAATGGATGAGTTAGTGCTTGTCGTCCCACAGTCACAGGAAGTGGATTGGTTACAGGCAGAGACATGGGAACCCCAGAGTACCCCACCACTGAAACAGTTCTTTTTGAGAGTGAGACACCAGGAGGCGCCACATTGATGGAGCTGTAGGTTGCCCCGGTGTCCACTAGAACGTCTTTAGACCATCCCCCTATGGTCATCTGGAGGAGAGGCTCTGCCTTGGCACTGCCTCAATCAGTTCTCTGTGGGGCTAGTCAGTATTGTTCATTGGGGCCCCAAGCCTGTACATCCATCTGTTGTCCTGGAGCCATCATCGGTTGTGTAGCCTGATGTGGTTCCATTGGGAGCTATTGTTGTGCCCCCTGCTCCATTGTTGAAAATGGACAGTTGTAGGCCAGATGACCAGGCCGGAAACAGCTCCAGGATCTGCCAGGACAGTGCCCTGACCTCCCTCTCATTCTCCCACCTCGCGCTCCCCTCAGCCCCCCACACGCTCCTCCATAATACGATTGCAGCCAGTTCTGTACCAAACCTGTTTGTGGTTGTATGTACGGTGCTGCGACTTGTTGAGGTAGCATTTGCTGTTGTATAATCAGTATAATTGGAGCAGCATCTGGTTGAGCTGCCTCAGCTGCAGCTGGAGCAGCCACAGGTTGGGCTATAAGCGCAGATGTGGCCGGTGCCACCACCATTTGTGTTGCCCGTGTTTTAGATTTCTCTTTTCTGTTCGCCTGGAGCTTACTCTGTACCTCTTTAAGCTGTAATTTGAGTAGTTAATTTTGCATCGCTTTGGTATTAGAATCACCAGCGTGCAGTTCGTCCTGTTTTTCTTGAAGATGGTACACTAGGTGTCTTTCCCACTTCTGTTGATGAGCACCTGGCAGGTCTGGGTTTGCTCTCATCAGTTTTTTAACTTCCGGTGGTACCCCTTTAAGCAAGGCCCTTCTGAACCACATCCTGTTTGTATCATCTTTAACTGGTAATTTACCTGTAGCAGCCGCCCAATGGCGGACTTACCATTACGCCTGCTGCACACTGAAAGCATCAGCGGCGCGGAACGGCAGTGGAACGGTTTACTCGCGACAATCGCGGCACTCCAGTGCACACCGGGAGAGGCAGCAGCGAAGCGGCTTCACCGCAGCGCTCCTCGCTCGACTCGCGAGATCACAAGATCCCTCGAGACTTCAAAGGTCACGGTTTGTTTATGACGTCCGCCATTAAACCAAAAAGAAGGAAATCACGTTTGATATCGCTGTTTGATGTCATATATAATGTTTTTACTCACCACTGCCAGGATTAAAGCCATGAAAAACACACCGCTGCACTTTTCGAACGATGCGGCAAGTAAATAAGCCGTGAGGTCACACGTATAGACGTAATCTACATAGATATGAAATCGCATTGCTGTAACAGACTTTTATTTTGAAAATTACCGGGCATTTTACACTGAAACCGAGTGTGATTTCCTGTCTGGCCCCATGTTAACTGCGGAAATTGACGCATCCCAGAAGCGGCACGCGGCAAAAATAGAACCCGATCCTATCTTTAGCGGCGCGGCGCGGCGTTCCGCTTCTGGGACGCGTCTGGAAATTGCCGCATCGCGGCTGGTTTGTGACACCCCATAGACTATAATGGATTCTATTTGAAGCGGCGACGTTCCGCTGCCGTTCCGCGCCGCTGATGCTTTCAGTGTGCAGTAGCCTTTAGGCATAGGTCGGCGGCCACCTGGGGCCATTATGTTGGGGGGCCCCCTAGCCCTGACCGCCGGCACCCCTCTGTTAATGCCACAATGGACTATTCCTTTAAGACGCAGATGCACAAACAGGAAGTGATTTGGTAGTCATTCCACTCCAATCCAGTTGGTGGCGATAATGCACCAAACTGTTTGCCAACTGCCATAAGATCCACAGAAGAAGAACAGAAGGCAGAAGAAGAAGAGAGGCGGGAGCGTTCGTAACAAACTCGAAGTGGTAGTCAAAAACAGTAAGCATGAAACGGAGTTATCCTAGTGACTCCAATAAGAGAAAGAAGCAGCTTGCTTCAAAAACGTTTTTATCTTCACTTCCAAAAGTGACATCGTTTTTCAATGTACTGGTATCCACCGATGTGCAACAATACCAGCAACAAGAACAAAATAGCGCTGCTACGGCTGCCAACACTGTCAATAATGAGGAACTAACATGTGCCGCTAGCTGCTCAGATGGTCGAGAAAAGGACAGTGAATGTGAAGATCAGCAAGAAGATGTTTGTGCGGCTGCAACTGCCACTGTCACTGGCGAAAGTGTTGCTAGCTGCTCAAGGAAGGATTCTGATGGAGAAAGTGACAATGAATGTGAAAAAGAGCACAAAGTAAGTAGCAGAAAACAGTGTGTTCTTGATGACGATCCAGCATCCTGGCCGAGGTCACAGATGATCAGCGTTGTTCATTAGTTCGGAGGGGACCAGTTCAAGTAAAACAAGGTTTTCCAAAAAATGCAGAGGGACGCAGATTTACATGCAACAACTACCAGATGCAAATGAGGAATGGGGAGAAAGTGAATAGATCCTGGCTAGTTTACAGTGTTGGAAAGGATACAGTTTTTTGCTTCTGTTGCCGGTTGTTTGCTGACAAGGAGAAACGATCACAATTAAGTGGGGATGGGTTCAACTCTTGGAAGAAACTTGCAGGACACTTAAAGCAGCACGAAAGATCTGCTGAACACACAGATAACATGGAGAGCTAGCTCACTTTATCTCAGAGGCTGAAGACATGTACAGCAATAGATCAGGTGAACCAAAACCTGATTTCTCTTGAAGTCAATCACTGGAAAGAGGTCTTGAGAAGATTACTAGCCATTGAGAACCATCTAGCAGAACGTAATCTTGCATTTCGTGGACACTCAGACAGGTTGTATGAGTCTGGCAATGGCAATTTCTTGGGGCAAGTACAACTCATGGCCCAGTTTGACCCCATTATGCAGGAGCATTTGAGGAGAGTCCAGGCAAAAGAAATCAGTGACACCTACCTAAGCAAGCACATTCAGAATGAGCTCATCTCCCTTGTGGCTCAATGTACAATTAATGCAATCGTGGAGAGAGTCAAGACAGCAAAATATTATGCTGTAATAATGGACTGCACCCCAGACCTCAGTCACAACGAGCAGCTGTTGGCGGTGCTGCGAATTGTGAATTGTGAGCCCTCAAAAGGTGTTTCTATTCATGAGCACATTGTTGGATTTCTTCTGGCACCTGACACCACAGGAAAGGGCCTGTGTGATTTATTTTTGGGCCACCTAGATACTCTGGGACTGGATCTTGCCAACTGTCGTGGTCAGGCTTACGATAATGGCAGCAACATGCAGGGTAAAAAGCAGGGAGTTCAAAGGAGAGTGCTGGAACTTAACAACAAGGCATTATTTGTTCCTTGTGGGAGTCACACACTAAACCTCGTTGTAGGAGATGCAGCCAAATCATCTGTGAGGTCCATCAGTTTTTTTGGTCTTTTACAAAGGCTGTACACTTTGTTTAGCTCCTCAGTTAACCGCTGGGCCATTCTCAGAAAGCATGTGAAGGACCTCTCTGTGAAAGCATTGTGCACTACCAGATGGGAGTGTCGCGTAGAAGCCACCCGCTACCAACTGCCTGAAATATTAAATGCTTTGTCTGAACTCACAGATTATGCCATGGAAAAGAGAGATGCTGAAGTGGTTTCAACAGCAAGAGGCATCTGCAAGGAGATGCAGAGCTGGCCTTTTCTGGTAAGCACCATTATATGGTACAATGTGTTGTTCCAGATAAACAAGGTGAGCAAGATCTTGCAGAGCCCAACTGTGTCAGTGGAGACCGTGAGAAAAGAAATCACAGCTGTGACAGAATTTCTTCAAGATTTCAGATTGCATGGATTCAACGCAGCTGTAACTGATGCCAGGGAGATAGCAGCTGGAACTGAGGTGGAGATGAGCTGGCCAGAGGTGCGCAGAAGAGGGAAAAAAATACAGTTTGAGTATGAGGGAAGAGAGCAAACACAGCGAACTGCAGAAGAGCTCTTTAAAACAGAGTTTTTCCTCCATCTTGTTGATACAGCACTTGTCACAGTAAGAGAGAGATTTTCACATTTGGAGACCTTCTATGAACTGTATGGATTTCTCTACTCGAGTGAAATTATGAAATGTAGATTGCAAAGCGGAAGGCTGGCTGAAAGCTGCAACAGATTACAGCAAGCAACAGATGATGTTGATGCAGAGGACCTCAAAATGGAAATAACACATGCTGTTAGAGCCTTTCCTACGACCATCTCATCACCATCTGAGATGCTCGATTACATTTATAAGGAGAATGTGCTTGATGTTTACCCAAACCTGAGTATAGCTCTAAGGCTTCTACTCACTCTACCTGTGACAGTGGCCTCAGGAGAGAGAAGTTTCTCATCACTGAAACTCATCAAAACTTACCTCACAACAACAATGTCCCGAGGCTGTCTGCTCTTGTCCTTCTGTCCATTGAGGAGAAAGTCAGGAAAACACTTGACATGGAGTCAGTCATTGCAAGATTTGCAGAGGCCAAAGCTTACAATGTGAGGTTTTAGAAACAAGAATATCAAAATGAGAGAATGACTAGACTTGAAGATGAAAGAGTGTTTCAAAGAGAGAAAGGAAATAATAATTTAGGGAATGAAAAACACATTAACTCCAAAAGAAGAGAAACAAAGACAAATATAAGGGAGAGAAATATGTATGGATTTGGAAAAGAAGAGGAAGAATAGAGTCAGGAAACATCAAAAGGAAGCAGAAAGGAAAGACAATGGAAAATGTTTAAAGGGAGGGACAAAAATGGAAAAGAGAAATAAACAAAGGCAAAAGCACAGGAGCACTGAAGAAGAAAGCAGAGCCACAATTGGAAGCACTCGAAGGGAGGGAAAGACAAGAAAAAGAGGACTAATAAAAAGGGAAAACACAGAAACCTTGAAAAGAGGTTGCACTGACATGAGTGAAAGACAGACATCTATATACAGAATACATGGAAAAAGAAAGAGGAAGAAATGAAATGGAGAGCTAAGGAGATGAAAGTAACAAAGAAAGAAGGTAAAAGAAGATTTGACAGAATGGCCCATCAGCATCTTAACAAAGTTTTAAAGAAAATCCAAGGTAATTGTTGACGCACTATTTCAGATCTTCCTTGTGAACAAAATCTCAAGTGTTTTATTTAAGGACACAGTTTTTTAAGAACAATCTTCATTTTGTGCATTTACCTAACTATCAGTTTCTAGAAAAATGACCCTTTTTTCTGTCTTTACAGATGTCATCTCCAGGATCTGTAACTCATGGCAGAAGAGGGGAGAGCAAATCCAGTTAAAGGTAAGATTATTGAACATTTAGTGTAAGTTGGGCCCCATTTCTGTGTTCGCCTTGGACCCCCAAATTGCTAAATCTGCCACTGCCTTAATATAAACGCTTGTTTGACAGGTTTGGGGCGTTTTTCCAGTAAATAAACGCTTCCCTGAAGTTGAACAGCTGTGTTGGATTCGCCGGTAAAATAACTGTGGAGTGTTCTAAATTTCGGGGGTTGTCCACCACAAGGACTGTCGTTTCGGGTGGTTTTTGAGCGTTTTTCCGTGAATTAAACGTAACCTCCAGTTATATAATTGTTGCTCTGTCTGTCTGTCTATTTGTTTGTTCATTGGTTGGTTGCTGTTGGATGTGTGAGAGAGTGTATGGACTTATAACTTCCTTATAGTGAAGGGAGCTTATAACTCATTTTGCTCACACTCGTCTCGTGCCGGTGGTCTGGATTTTTTAGAGGTTGGTTTTCACACCGTAAATTGAATCCCGCTGTGTGTCTGCACANACCCATTGCTCCACCTCCTTCTCAAAATTCCCACGTAGCAATGGATTGTGGGTAATACCCTTCACCCAAGTCCGCATCGCTGCAGGCTTGGGTGAAGTGCGGATTAAGGGTGCAAAAGGGGCGTGGTCAACTTCCGCACTTGAGAATTGGGACACCCTACGCACTCGCACCCCTGGCCGGGAACGCGCAATTGAAGGGCGCAAGGGTGCAAGTGCGAGTATTGGGATTGGGCCGAAAGAGCTGCTCATCATTTTCAGACAGAGACAAGATCTTTGATTATGTGCCCTAGTGGTGCGACGGATCAAAAAACTACAATTGGAAGCACTTAAAGGGAGGGAAAGACAAGAAAAAAAGAGGAGGACTAATAAAAAGGGAAAACACAGAAACCTTGAAAAGAGGTTGCACTGACATGAGTGAAAGACAGACATCTATATACAGAATACATGGAAAAAGAAAGAGGCAGAAATTAAATGGAGAACTAAGGAGATGAAAGTAACAAAGAAAGAAGGTAAAAGAAGATTTGACAAAATGGCCCATCAGCATCTTAACAAAGTTTTGAAGAAAATCCAAGGTAATTGTTGACGCACTATTTCAGATCTTCCTTGTGAACAAAATCTCAAGTGTTTTATTTAAGGACAAAGTTTTTTAAGAACAATCTTCATTTTGTGCATTTACCTAACTATCAGTTTCTAGAAAAATGACCCTTTTTTCTGTCTTTACAGATGTCATCTCCAGGATCTGTAACTCATGGCAGAAGAGGGGAGAGCAAATCCAGTTAAAGGTAAGATTTTTGAACATTTAGTGTAAGTTGGGCCCCATTTCTGTGTTCGCCTTGGACCCCCAAATTGCTAAATCCGCCACTGCAGCCGCCCACTGATTTTTAGATTTGGCCACATACTCCGCAGGTGGGACCTCTGGGCTCCAGACATACTTTTGAATGTGGTGAATCAAGAAATTTGTCTCTCACAGCTCTTCCCAGCCTTGCTATTTCCAGAAGCAGAGGCTGCTCATCCCCCTTTAGGCATGTCCCAGCCAAGTATTCAACATCTTTTAAATCTGTTACTGTCATGGATTGTGCTAGCCTGACAAGCCATCCTATATATGTGAATATATAGTCTGGCCACGAACCATTGACGGCCCTCAGTTGTGAGGCGGGATCTACGGTTGTCTTTCAAAATGTCAGCACGCAATTGGATAGTGCTAGGACCAATCAGAGTAACGAACAATGTGACGTAATCACAGCGATGGAAAAGCAGGAGGCAGCAATAGCGTCTAACATCAATTATTTCTGTCGTTTTTGTATGAAAAACGTGAATATCAGGTGTACTGGGACATTGCACTACTTTGTTTGATAAAAAATAAGAAGCTGCTAAGTATATCAGTCAGACTTACGCACGTTGGAGTCTAAATAATCCAATGTTGATGACAAAGCCGTTTCAAATGAGCGGGGTTCCTGCGTTGCCGCCATGTTGTTTGTGTTTGTAGCCGCAGCTCTGACGTCATCGGCTACTCCTGCTCTGTGATTGGCCCAAAATATAGAGCGCTGTGATTGGCCCAACCAAAACTATAGCGAGCTGTGAATGGACAGCCACAGGAGTGGATCAGGCTGCGAGGGTTCCAATGAAGCGTGCCTAGACCAAACTTTGCAAAGCAAGTATTTACAAAGCAAGTATTTTGGTCTAGTTCACTAGGCTAGGATTGTGCAGCACCTGCCTTGAAATCACCAAGAGCTAAAGTCAAACCTATTGTGAGCTGATCAAATTTTAGAAGCACACATTTCCTCCTCCAGCTACAGATGGAAGGGCGTTCACAATATGAGTAACATCTCCTATCTTTAGTGATTTATAAATCTTCTCCCCTGAGGCTGTATCCACCAGGGGGCACATCAATGAAGTGTCCATTTCATCCTCCTCCTGCACAGGATCGAATGTTCCCAGAGGAGTCGCCGCAGAGTGCGTGGAATTTTTCATCCATTTGTCATATATTTCACTCCATACATTCATGCATTTTGTTACAGCTGCTTCAATCCTGTCTGTGTTTTCTGCATTACTTCTGGCCGCAGCAGCTTGAGATGTGAGTTGAGACGCCGGAGGTGTGGCCCTCGGTGGTTCGGGCTCAGTTCGCTCCACACACTCACTCTTTCTCCACCCTGTCAGCTCTCCAGTTAGTTTAAGTGTCACAGGTTCGCCGCATGGGGAGACGTCCTGCCCTCCATTCCCACTGCAGAGGGAGGGAGGAGGAGCTCCCCTCGCAGCTTCATGGATTGGTCTCATTCTTTCAAACTCCTCCTTCTCTTGATGTTCGGTCCACTCAACGCAGTCAGCAAATGGTCGAAATCTCGCTCTATCGCGCTCCTCCCTGTCACACCTCCCCACTTCGGTTTGGGTCCGGAGGGACTCAGTGTTACTTCCAGCCTCACTCCGGGCCCAATCCTCGGAGGGACACATTCCAGAATCAGATCTCACCCCCCGTACGTACACAGCAAATTCAGCATGCTCAAATTAACACTGTCAGAGTTGATGTACGTAAGAAGCATAGAACCCAGCCCGTGGGACACCACCAACCCGTCCACGTTTCAAACAGATTTTCCCCACTCGGTGATGCACCCACTGAGAAGCCGACTCTGGTTATAGGTAGCTCCATAGTCAGAAACGTGGCATTAGAGACTCCAGCAACCATAGTCAAATGTTTGCCAGGGGCCAGAGCGAGCGACATTAAATCCTACCTGAAACTGCTGGCTAAGGATAAGCGTAAATACAGTAAGATTGTTATTCACGCTGGCGGTAATGACACCCGGTTACGCCAATCGGAGGTCACTAAAATCAATGTTGCTTCGGTGTGTAAGTTTGCCAAAACAATGTCGGACTCTGTAGTTTTCTCTGGCCCCCTGCCTGATCGAACCAGTGACGACATGTTTAGCCGCATGCTGTCCTTCAACCGCTGGTTGTCTAGGTGGTGTCCCGAAAACAACGTGGGCTACATTGATAATTGGAAAACTTTTTGGGGAAAACTTGGTCTGATCTGAAGAGACGGCATCCTTCCCACTTTGGATGGTGCAGCTCTTCTTTCTAGGAATATGGCCAATTTTATTAGTCCTCCCTGACAACCCAGGGTCCAGACCAGGAAGCAGAGTCGTAGTTTAACCCTCCCCTCTGCAGCTTCTGTACTGTTACCCACCCACTACCCCATCCAGACAGTGTCCTGCCCACGGCCAGAATCAAACAGATTAAAGATCAGGCTTAATAGAGCATTTGATTCTATAAATGATGGTGCTGTTTGTTTTTCCCTTCCCATTAGCTCATTTATAGTGTTCCAGAGAAGTCTCCCATCATTTCCATTTTCATAAAATTTGTTCTTATAATACTGTCTTTTTTTTCCTATTTATTGCAGTTACCTTGTTCCTTTCTTTACAATAATCTGACCATAAAGCAGAGTTGATGGGTTTCCCGGCCGAACAGACTTCTTTTTCACGATACCACAACTTTCATGACAGAATCCCACTTCAACACTTTGCAGCACAGCGCTTGCTAGTGAATTAGGCAGTGTACTTGTAGCGGGGCGGTGAGACCCCGTTCTTCCATCTCACGGTTCATGGTAAATGGTAAATGGCCTGTATTTGTATAGCGCCTTCTTAGTGTTCTACAACCCCCCAAGGCGCTTCACAACACAATCAGTCATCCACCCATTCACACACACATTCATACGCTGGTGGGGATGAGCTACGATGTAGCTACAGCTGCCCTGGGGCGCACTGACAGAGGCGTCCTATTAAACCCCGAGACGCGCCCACCATACTAGGGGCCCCGTCAGTCATGATGCTGGCAAGCTTTGCCCAGTCCAGATCCAACTGTTGCATGGTTTGACATACTTTGTCGAAAATATCCTCCCCAGTCGTAGTGCCTTTCATGCTTTGTAGAGCTGCCAGCTCCTCGCACATCTCAAAGTTTGCGGTAACTCCACGAATAAAAATAAGAAGCTCCGCGGTATTCTGCATGTCTGTGCTCTCATCCAGTGCTAATGAAAAAAAGTCAAAATCTTTAGTCTTCTGCTGCAGCTGGGCATACACATTACCCCCATTTCTTCAACGCGTCTGGTAATTGTACTTGCCGACAGACTCACGGCATCTTTAAGACATCTTTGTTCTCGAGACAGACCTCCTCCACGACAACATTCAAACATTTCTTGACAAACTCTCCTTCAGTGAAAGGTTTACCGCAGCTTGCTATCAGCTGAGCAACACGGAAGCTGGCCCGTACTGATGCTTGGTTCAGCTGGGTTTGCCGTACAAATGCAGTCTGCTGAGCTAACAGTCCGGTTTTTAGCTTTGAGATTTTTTCTGCTCGCATTTGTCCTTGCAAGCTAGCATACTTGTCTTTGTGACGGGGTTCATAATGTCGGCACAGGTTGTATTCTTTGAATACTGCCACCGTCTCCTGACAGATGAGACAAACAGCCTTTTCTTTGAATTGAACAAAAAAATAATCATGTGTCCACTGCGGGTTAAATACCCTGCATTCTGAATCAATTTTTTTCTTACCCAACCTTTTTGCCATTATTCCGTCCTGGGGGAGTCACGTTCACGTTCTATGACTGGGGTATGGGTGGCCATAAGGGTCAAAACGTGCTGGGGCAAAGTGAGGTCATAGTCATAGCCGCGGGAAGTAGTGGTGCTGCAGCACCCCCTGCTGCTGACCTCAAAGATTTATTTACCACAACAGCAAAAAAGCAGATTTTAGACTTTTTTGGGAATTCTCGAGCAAACAAAAGGAGATGCAGCAAGTGAGTTCTGGGGCGGAGTGCACCAGCTGGTCCCAGGGGTATATTGTCATGTATACAGTCCAATATAGTGTATTATTTTCAGTTTATTTTGTGCTTTTTTTGTATTTTAGAGACCTTTTAAGCATAAATTGAAACGAAAGCTCAGAGAGGCGGAGTCTTGCTGCTGCGGTGTCCCAAAGGTGTGTTTTCATTAGTCAACTGCAGACGGGAGATGCAGGTTTTTAAGCAGCGCTTCAAGACTGTTGGAGGCTGTCTCTAATAATAGCCCTTTTTATAAGACACACCATGCCAGCAAATCAGCGCAATATTACCGCAACGTGTTTCTTATGAACGCGCCATGGCGGTATCACGTTGCGGGAATTTTGCGGCATTCGTGCCGCCATGCTTGATAATAATATTGCGGTAATATTGCGGCTTCGCTGGTCTTATAAACGCACATTAAGCGTTGGCGCAACAGAGGGAGGTGTCATGACCACGTGATGAATTACTGCCGAGCTCAGGCCGGGAACTATATTAAAAATGAAAGTAAACACGCGCTTAAGTTTCACTTTTGTGAACAGAATCAGCTGAGATGATCATTTGGAGCGATGCGGAGCTCCGGGAGCTTCTCTCTGTTAGATCTGCAGCTCAGATCATCTGACAGCTCACAGGGATGGTGGAGCACACACACCTGTAGCTGATTGTTAAAATAAAAACTTAACGAGTGCGGCTTCGATCGCAATAAAAAGCAAGTTATGTCCAAAATACACGGAAGTCCGCGACAGCGCAGAGACCGCCCCCATACCTCCTTTATGCCGCCATCGCATAATCTTTTATAAAACGGACATGACTGCGCAACATTACCGCCACGGTCTGAGCTCTTATAAACGACCTAATGCTCCCTGATGCCGCATCGGCGTTGCGGCAAATTGGCGGCATTGTTTTATAAAAGAGGCTCATGAGACTCATATCAATGCGTATACTACACGTAGGCTGCAGTTGAGCGCAGCTGAGCTTTTTTTTTTCAGCACCCCGTGCTGAAAATATGTTCCCGCAGCTATGGTCATAGTAACATTTTTTGTCTCTGGAACTGTTCAGGGTGCCGGGTCAAATGTGGATGCGGCCCGAGGGCCGTATTTTGAGGACCCCTGGTCTACAGTGTCAAAGGCTTTTGACAGATCAATAAAAAGTGAGGCACAGTACTGCTTTATATCCAGAGCAACAAGAATGTCATTGATCACCTTTGTGGCTGCAGTGATGGTGCTGTGCTTTTTTCTGAAACCTGATTGCAGACTTGAGAGAAGGTCATTTGAATATAAAAAGTCTTTCAATTGTTCACTTACTAGGGTCTCTAGAATTTTTGCCAGGACACACAGATTAGATATTGGTCTGTAATTTGTTAATAGAGCTGGGTCACCACCTTTTAGTAAAGGAGTCACAAAAGCAGACTTCCAAACTGATGGTATTTGTTTGTTTTTGATAGAAAGGTTAAAAAGAACTGTAAGAGGTTCTGCTATGAAATCAGCAGCCATTTTCAAAAAGTAGGGTTCTATCATGTCTGGGCCAGAGGGTTTTCTGGGATCCAGAGTTCTAATAATTTTATGCACTTGCTCTACAGTAAATGGAACAAAGTTAAAAGAGGCACCAGGAGTCATTTGGGAATCTGCAGGGGGACACAGAGGGTGTTCCAGTAGAAGTAGACACTGAACCAGATGAGATAAAATGCTTGTTAAAACAGTTTAAAATCTCAGTTTTATCATGCACTGGGACAGAATCGTTTAGGACACATTTTGGATTGCCATTGCCAAAACGTCACGCTTTTCAACTCTGTTGCACAGCAGCTCACTGTTCAAAGACAAGTTTGAGGCTGCATTAGGCTCTAAGACTATTCCAGCTGCAAACAACACCCGCTGGAACAGCACTTTCAAACAAGTGCAGGCCCTCACAGCTCTGGACCATAAACCTGTCTGAAATGTGTAGCAAGGATTATGAAGAAGTGGTTTTCAGCACCCGTGAGTGGAACCAGCTCAAGGAACTGACTTCAATTCTTGCTCCATTCTCAGAGGCGACAGACCTGACAGAGGGAGAAAAGGCTGTTACCAGGACAGTCGGTACCACCATGCTAACATGGTGGTACCGACTGTCCTGGACTTGAACACACATCTTCTGAAGATGGAGGAGACACGAATACAGTGTCGGCCTATAGTAAAGGCCCTTCATCAGTCTCTGATGAGAAGATTCAGTGGAATCTTTGCCAAAACAGAAATGACCAAAGACAGTGGAGGGGAGGAACCTTTCAGCCACAATGTGTACTTTTTGGCCACAATGCTTGACCCACAGTTTGGATTGAACTGGGTTGATCTGGATGTTGCAAATTGGCAAAATGAAACAACCTCCAAGAACTTCAGAGAAGATCTGAAGAAAAAACTGACAGGTAACCTATATGAGTACATTTTACATCAATATAAAAAAGACTGGTTTTTATTTATTTATTTTAGCCTTGTACTGGAATTTATTAGGGTTTAATTTCATATTGCAAACCTCTGATACCAGCTTTGTAATTCACCTTTAGAAAGTAAGCTTCTTCTAAACAACATATTGTTAAGTTAATTATTTCATAGCTGCTAACACCATCACTACGTGTCTTTCTATCTAATTGAGTAATTTTTTTTCATTTTGTTGTATTTTTCAGACACTTTGATCTCTGAGGTTGAGGACTTGATCGACAGCGAAGGTGAAGAGTTTGGAGCCGCAACTGCAGCTAGTGATCCATCATGTGATTCACCTCCAGTCAAACGCTCATGTCTTATTTCTCGCTACAAAGCTCTCAAAAAGAATAGCTCAAGCCAGGGTTCAAGCATCAGAACACAGATAAGCAAATACTTTGATGCCATAGAGCAGGGGTTCCCAAATCAGGGGTCGGAACCCCAAATGGGGTCCCCACGAGATTACAGGGGGTCCCCATAATTTAGTCTTTGCTGAGGTTGTGAGGTTAGCAAGATTTTATTTGTAAAAATTACACTTATAAAACCCAATAACACACCCTACAGTATAATCAGAACTCCATATAAAAGTTATAACTCTGTATGTCTGTATAAAGTTTGCAAATTATCACATTTAACGTGTTTATGCATGTAGGAGTTGGGGTTGGGGGTACTGGCTTGTCTTGGACACAGGCAATGGGGTCCCCAAAGAAAAAAATTTGGGAACCCCTGCCATAGAGGACACTGACACTAATAATGCACTGGTCTTCTGGTACAAAAACCAAGACACATTCCCACAACTTGGCACTGAAGGTTCTGTCAGTTCCCTTACCTTCTGCACCAGTTGAGAGGGTTTTTAGTAGAGGAGGCATCATCATGAGACCCCACCATGCACGTTTAGGTCACAGAATGCTGGAGGACCTCATGTTTCTAAAATGCAACCAAGCTCTTCTTAAATCTTAGTTTTCATTGAACAAAACTGGACTTTCAGGTCTTCAGCAACACAATTTATCACATGATGTTCAGGCTTTCTGATTTAATTAATGGTGTCATTTCATGCAGGAAACACCAATTTTCAAGAATGTTAAAAAATAAATAAAAATCCATTTTTTGTTTTATTATAATTTTTCTTTGATATATATATGGTCTTGTCTCGGTCTCGACCTCTAAATGTCCTGGCCTTGTCTCGGTTCTCTCTGTTCTCTGTAAAGTCTTGGTCTCGGGTAGTGTGGTCTTGACTACAACACTAGTTTTAAGGTTCTTTCATTGGTTTTTAAATCCTCGAATGGTTTAGCTCCGATCTACTTGTCTGCTATTCTGTGTATGTATGCTCACCCCTGTACACTGCGCTTGAAAAACAGGGCACTGGTCTTGGTCTCTAAGATTCGGTTGAAGACCAGGGGTGACACGCTTTTCTGTGGCTCGTCTAAAATTATGGAATGGGCTTCCTTTAAATATCAGGCAGTCACTGTCTGTGGCGGTCTTTAAATCCAGGCTCAATACCTTTTCTTACTCCCTTGCTGACTCCCTGTCATCACTGTAAACTAGACCTATTAAACCTCAAATGGTTTTTGTACCAGGCTGCAAAAATGTTAATTTCTGCTGTGAAGTTGGCATTTTTAACATGGGAGTCAATGGGCACTAGCTCCTTTCTGGATCCAGCCCCCAGTGGCTGAGGGGAGAACTGCAATTTTTGTCACTTCCATGTTGTCTTCACTTTCAGCAGGTGGAATTTGGCCCTTGCTTAGGAGTGATAGTTTAAATTCAAATAAAACATATTACATCTTTATGGATAATCTGCACAAAAAAACAAAGATTTTCACTGCTGCAAAACTTTGTCATTTTATCTAAAACCACAGCTGATACAAAAAGTATGGTTTTACATCTAACATCCTGAGGTGGGACAAAACAACCCACAACGTTTTTGAGGGATAGTTACAGTGCACTTTTACAGACTCAACAATATGGAAGCATTAATGTTGTGTATATTGGTCATTGAGCTTAACCAGCAGCAACATTTCTAATACTTTTAAACAGCAACCAGTATGCAGCTTTTCTAACATTTTGGTTATTTTTGAATAACACAGTCATGTTGATCTTATAGTTCAGGCAAATTTTTCAAACAGAAACTAAAAGCGGCAATTAACTGTTTAGCAGGAATCAGAGGAGCTCAGAAAGCCCAGGTGATAAAGACTCATCGTCTTAAACAGGCACTTGTTGGCGTCACAAAAACAGTCCAGTTTAAATTGGGTGTTTTATTATTTATTATTTTCATCACAAAATTGTACTGTATTTAGTTTTTATTCCAAGCCTTTTTTAAATCCCCTGAGTGGCAACTATTTTTGTAACATGTTTTCATTTTTATTTATGTATAAAAGCATTACTAGCTGGCTAATCACACCCCATTTCTCTGCAAAACAGCCCATCATACGCTTCTGCTATAAAATACTGTATTTAAAAAAAAAGCAAAACAAAGAAAACTTAATAAAAATCAACATTACAAGCTGTAAAAAAGACACATTAACACAACATATCAAAGCACATCTGAAACAATCTTTGCTTTTCATCTCAACAGTGAGGAATCATCTGGTGGAGGTCAGACCTGCTGATTTGAATTGATGTGCAACGAGGGAGTTGTGAATGTATACACTGCTTTTTGTTTTGTTTGTTATTTAAAGCATTTTCAACAATAATTCTAAGTTTCTCTTCCAACTTCAGACAGAAAAAACAGGCTGAGCTGAGAAAGGAGACATTCAGAAAGGAAGTTATATTTATCCCAGCAAGCTTCCTGTTTTCTATCCTATAAATACTAAGAGTCATTTTTGGAGAAATCCCTTAGAGAGGTCTGAGGTAGACCTCAGCCGTGGCCTCAAACAGGACAAGCAGACAGCCCATCAAGCTCCATCAAGTGCAACTTCAGAGGATGCGAGCATCTTCAGTGCCTCTTAATTGATGACACCTTCTTCTTTCTGGCGGCTAACATCTCATAAAAGGGGTCCCTGCTAATGGCAGCCCTGTGAAAAGAGAAGAGGAAGAAAATGGAAGGAGAAAGTAATGAAATCAGGTGAGAAAATTGATGTTAAAATGGATCTGGGCCCATAAAGGTTTATACTTAACTTTTTTTGTTTAAAAATTGTGGCTGTCTATCCAAATACAGACAAAAACACTCATATCACCGACGAGAGAATGATTTGAAAAGAATCTTTCATTTTGTGTTATTTTGTGCAACATGTTCACTAATGCAATGAGGGGAAAGTGAATGACGCGTAAAATAATTTGTACCATAATTACTGCAAAGAAATTTATGTTTATTAAATAAACAAATTTCTTTGCAGTTTTTATGAGGGGCGATTCTAGGTTTAGAGGTTTAGGGGTGCTAAAACCCACAGAGTTGCCTGGCCAGGCAAGATAAATTTCACTGTTTGTACATTTTTTTAAATTTAGTTTTTACCAAAACATACATGTTTTTAACAGAGAACATAAAATAAAATATAACATGGGTGAACAAAATATGAGTGAACAAAATACGAGGTATCTACTAGTAAACAAAAACAAAATCACAGATTATAACGTAAAATACAGGATTACAGAGGTTCAAACAAATTCAGGACGCTTTGACAAAATGTATCGTTTCCATTTGTCCCAAATCTCAACAAAAGTATCATACTGAAATCTATTAGAAAATGTAATTTTTTTCCATTTTAAACAACCCATAGACAACCTCATGCCAATCATCAAGAGATGGAGGTTTCACACTTAGCCATTTTTTAGTGATAGTCCTTCGGGCAGCTAAACTCAGAATCCAATACAAATGCTTGGTCTTTCTGTCCACGTTTACTGAGTACAAACATCCAAACAAAAGTTCATCCCATTTAAAGGTTGCATGCTAAAAATAATCTCTAACTCAGAATTAATTGAAGCCCAGAAAGTGTTTATCAAAGAACAAGACCAAAACAGGTGGAAGTGCTTCACTCCTTGGGCCCCACAATTTTTCCAGCAGCTGGAGGAGTTGGAGTAATGTTTACTTTGCACAGGTGTAATAAAAAAATCTGCTAAGGCTCTTCCAGCCAAAACACGTGTTAGAGCTAGAGATGCTCCATTGAAAAGCACATTGTTGATACCAAGTGTCATTTGGGATTACCATATTTGTTTCCCTTTCCCATTTTTGTTTGATGTGGATTATATTCAAATTCTTAGCCTCCTGTAGTCCCTTATATAGTCTTGAAATTACTTTGAGACCAGGATCCCCATGGTATGCATGTTGATGATGATGGTCATGTAGGACTAGGAGAAGGCCTTTTTAAAGGCCAAGGTCAAAGACAAATGATTGTCCAGTGAAGGTCATTTCGCTGCAATACCAGCCTGCAGCTACATCAAAACAAGGCCGTGTTTACGTCAACAGCTGAGACTTAGCCTAAAAAAGGTGGTTCCTCCAGTTGTTTATCAGAATCTGCAGAAGCTCAGTGATGCACAGTGCCCAGTGGCACATGTCAAATTCTGATTTGCCAACATTTGTAAACAACTAATGTTAAAAGAGGAGACACTTCCTCTACAATTCAGTTCTTCCTGAAGTTCCTGCAGAACCAAAGACTTGAGCTAAAATTCATCCTACTGGAAGTCAAACCAGACTTCTGGTGGAATATTTTAGTGAAATCAGAGCCATCCTTTTGAATAACAATACTGATCAGACAAAACCTCATCAGCCAGGAAACCGATAGCCTGCAAGCCCTAGAGATTATCTCTTGACCAACTGAGGGGACTCAGAGTCAGCCACGAACTCTGACGTCCAGAAGTAACGCCTCGGGACGAGGACCTTCACCCGTTGGATCTCAGAGAAACCTCTACACCTGGGCTGGTAGCTCTTGCTCTGGCGTCGGTGAACATAACTGATAATTTGTTAAACCTAAACAAAAAATAACAGACAGCTCACTTTGACACACAGACATCACAACCTTCCTAAGATTCTTAACAGAGGTTTGTTAATAACAGCTAATATCTTCCATCATTTATCATTCATGATTTCACCTGATATTACCTTGAACCATCATTTATAATCATTCTGTGGTGCATCATCATTAGTAGTAGAACATAGTAATAAATAGATTTTTATAAACTATCTTCTTGACTCTGCCTCACATCATTATTATTTATAGAGTGTTGGGTCTCTGGTCTGCCTAAAGAACCTGGATTTTAATCATCAATCAAATATTAAATTATCAAGCATAGTCATAATTAATATTTAAAAGTAACTACCCAGATTAACGTTACAAGTGGTGAGCCAGCCAGGAGGCAATTCAAATCTAACACTTTGTTAATTTTAATAAGGTTTAATACCTCTGTGCTGAGTTGAAACGGGAGGGACCTCCCTCCCCCCATCACCACTGAGCGTTGACTCATCCCAAGTCTAACCAAGTCTGTTCTCATTAAAGCTGTGTTTTGTCTCATAACAGTTGTTTGTTCTCATAAGTGATTGAATGTGTAAATGTATATTTTATTCTTGTCTTGTATTTGTCTGTGCTTGTGGTAACAAAGGATCGAGGATGCTCGTTATTCAAAGTTAACCAAAGCTAAAAGCTACAGCTAAAAGCTAACCCTAACCAGATTTGATCACTCTGTGGTTTATTCCCAGCCAAAGGAGCATTTTTCACTGAAAATCAGATGTTTATGAAGGGATTCCGTCTCTGTTAGACTGAATCTTTCCAGGTAGGCATGCGCTCAGCTGCTATCTGATGCCCATAGCTAAGCTAACGATAAACTCTAGCTTTAAAATACGGAAAGCGGCACGACATAGTATTCCGTGGGCACACGTTTTACCGGCATAACGACGAGACCCGGCGTGCGCGGTTCGACACCCAATATGCCGTCAGCCGAGAGACAAAAAAGCCTTTCGGCCTACAGAGCCTAACCTAGCTAAATAGTTAACTCCGCTAATGTCTTAGCACCGCGGAGATAAATGCGAATTCCAGTTCAAATGCCTTTATCTGCCAGCCCACCGCAGCGCCCGACTGAGAAAAACCTTACAATCCCTTCGGGTAAAGTTCTGGCGACTCAAACCGCCGCTAAAGTTAAAGGAGTCATCACCTGAAATTTTCACTTTTCCACTTGAAAAAATGTCTATAATGGCTTCCTAATGATTTTTCACTGGCTGAGAAGCCAATATTTAACATTGAAGGGTTTGTTTAATCTTGCCTTCTTCAACCAGCTCACATGCACCCCACGAGCACGCGCACTCCAAAACGAGATTAGCCTATATGTCGTCACAAAAGCCGAATATAAACAAATATGAACCAGCAGCGAACAAACCAGCACAACAAAGCTCATTTCATAATGTGAAACGCATAAATGATGTCTTACCGTTGACGACTCATGTTGTAATCCGTGTTACGGGAAACAAAACTCCGATCGGTTTGTGTATTCCATCTTCACAACAGCATAAGAGCCGATGCCAGGCTGTTAGCTTGCTTTGTCCCAACTCAACAACAAGCGAGGACGCCATTACACACGAGGCGAGGCTCGGGCTCGTAAATACACGGTTAGATCCCATAGGTCACTGCCAGGTCGGGTTCAGTTATAACTTTTGTTATTTTGGAGCGAGACGCTGAAGCTGCGTCCTGCTTCCTTCCACCAATCAACGCGCCCCTCAGTCCTGTGCGCGTCCGAGACAGCCGAAATATCGCGTGTGATCTCGCGAGAAAATATGCCCTTCACAATAAAGGATTAAAAAAATCACATTTTTCATTTATTTTTCCAATACAATTTATTTTAATGGTCTAAAAGACTATAATAGGACGTAGATATCCACGGTATTATAGATGATGGCCCCTTTAAAGAAAAAGAGAGAGACGTCCCAGTGTCTCATATCAAAGCAGCCATTTTCAGCCTTCGGCTCTCTGAGAAGGCGAATGTGACGTCAGCCATCCTCACTCTCTGTTCTGCTCTGCTCTTTTCCAAGCTTCTAGCACCACCTCTGGCGTGTCGAGCATAGCACTTTGCTGTGAGTGATTTTTGTGCTTATTTTTCTTTTCTCAGCTCCTGCTGTAAACATGTCTTGTGCCTTTGATGCTGAGAGTGAAACAGCTCGGCCTACTTTGAATCTGACTCTGAGTATGCAAATTCCCTCCACGCCTTAGTTGAACCGGGTTCTTTATCAGAGTTCAATCAGGAGTTGGCCCAGTCCGCCCTGGCTGAACAAGAGACTGTTAGAGTCCTTGACCCATCATGTCTTTAAGGACATAGATCGGATGAAACCACCAGCTCGCCTCGTTGCTTTAGGACAGTTCTCCATTCTATTATCTCGCCTCTGGCAGAATGAGGTTGAGAGCCACAGATGTGCTCAACAACAGCTGGAACAACTGAATAAAGGAAAAGGCAAAGCTATTGAACAGATATCACTCCTCCAGGAGGAGAATGATACAGCAGGGAGAAGAATCGGTAAGCTAACAGAGGAAATAGGATTCCTTGAGAGTAAGTAAGTAAGTAATGTTTATTTCTATAGCACCTTTCACAGAAAGAATCACAAAGTGCTTCACACGACAAAGTGATAAAACAATCATAACGATGCCAAAGAGAGTAGCTACCATAAAATCAATATAAACACAAAACTTTGAGGCGTTAAAGCCAGGGCTTAATTTGAGCCGGATCTTGCCAGAACAGGATCCGGGAACTGTCTTATTTTGAAGGGACGCGTTCCGGTAATTGTCTGCTAGGATCCGTTAACTCGCGCTGCTACCTCATGATTACAATGGGTAAACGAGGACGCTGTGTTGGGCAGGGACTTATGGGTGAGTGGTTTATTTGTCCAATCTCATACCTAAACTTTTTGCTTTTCGGCAAAATCGCCGTTTTTAAGCCAACAAAGCCGTTCTGGTTTCAGCAGTCAATAAGGGAAGGAAGGGATTCATCTTGTTCACAAACGATCTTTGTTTTAGCGTGTCGTCATTTGACCAATCACAGTCGCGGAAACAGACGCTTTGGCAGCGCCCAAAGACTGTATACCCGCACGGCGCTCACGAGCAGCGGCTTTGAGCTTAAAGTTTGTCAAATCAAACAAAATCACCACTAAATAACACGGTTTTCCGTCGAGGACTGTAGCAGATTTACTTCCTTTCAGCCTTTATAGATTTCCCCCGAGGCTCGTTGTGTTTTTTTTTTCAAGTCAAGTCAAGTCAACCACCGCCAGTATTTAACTCCGTTAAAACCAGTAGCTGTATAAATGAAAAGTAAAAACCTAATTTTAACAACATAAATACTTTTTTTCTGGTGAGAAATGGCCACCAGCATGCTGCAGCCTCACTCATGTAAAAGTCATCCTAATACACTGCTCACAAAAATTAAATGAACACTTTTTTTATTGGGCCTGGCATGAAATCAATGAAACCTGTCTGATCATTTTCTGGTTGATGAAGCAGCTGAGGGCATTGTTAATCACTTTCAGCTGTATTGGTGTTCATGGACTTAAGGACAGGTGCACTAAAGTGGCAACAATTACAAAACCCTCAAAACAGGACTGGTTTAACATGTGGAGGTCATTTCAAGTTTCTCCCTCTTGATCTTTCTTGGCTGGTTTTCCACTCGTGCTAGCTTTGGCTTGAGTAATTATCTCTACTGGCAGCATGAGGCGATTGCACAGGTTGTCCAACTTCTCCAGGATGGCACATCCACATGTGCTGCAGCAAGAAGGTTTAATGTGTCTCCCAGCACAATCTCCAGAACATGGAGGAGATTTCAAGAGACTGGCGGTTATTCTCGGAGAGCTGGACAGGGCCGTAGAAGGTCCACAACCCATCAGCAGGACCGATACCTGCTCCTTTGTCAGGGTATATACAGTAATCCTTAAGTTAAATTTACTACTTTTTAATACCTATTTTTACAACCTTCAGATTTTTTTTAAAACCATCACGACACTGAATTGCAAGTGTTAATCAGTGACCTTTCTATTATTTACATAGATGGTTGAGCGTGCCGTGTACCACTGAATATGATGTCATCATTTTCAGACAGAGACAAGATCTTTGATTATGTGCCCTAGTGGTGCGACGGATCAAAAAACTCACGGTTCAGATCGTAGCACAGAGTTGAGTCACGGGTCGGATAATTTTTTGGATCAGCACAAAGAAAAGAAAAAAAAAGACAAATAACTTTGCTCTCTCATTAATTTTGTAGAACACTTAGTGCAACATTTTCCTGCTTAACGCTTATTAAATACAAACATTTAACTCAAGACTCATTTAATGCAGTTACGTCCTATAAAATCTATAACGTCAAACATTTTTTAACTGAATGATTCTGACTATGTAGAATGAACATGTCAGATATTCAGTAAGAATGTTCTCATGGATGTATGGAATGTTCATTTCTACCAGGAACAATAGAATTATAGATATCTGGAATACACATCCAGTCTGCCTAATATATGTTAAAAAGGTCATCTTAGGTCTTTAGGGATTGTGAGATATCTCAACCTTAATTCCTACTAGTGCCGTTGTTATATTGGATATCCTTCATTATCATTTCTACTAGTAACAGCATAGCTGTTGATGTCTTCATTTGCAATTTTGATTAATAAGAACACAGTTAGTACTAGGATCAATGAAAGTATTGCTAAATAGCAATTACAGAGAGGTCGATTGCTGATTAAATGTGAAAACGGCTTGCCATAGCCAAGTTCACTCCCTGCGTGTCCTGCTTTCACTCATTTCCTCAACTTTCTGAAGCGCTGTTTGTTTTTCTTTACTCCTCGTTTACAGATTTGTCCCCATCAATACTTCAGGTCCCATCACGTTAATGTAACAATTGTCCCAGGCATTTTGCGCGTGCCACCTCCCTTCCTGCTTTCATAGCGATCGGACATTTGTGTGTGCGGCGCTGCGCCGTCAGGCTGGTATGGCATAGAGGCACGCGTGTGTTCGTTTTTGCCGTTTGTATCATCTTTGTATTTTACAGGGAAGCCAAAATGCTCCCATACATGCGACTTAAACGATGCCGGTGGTGGTTTTTTAAGCTCCTCTCCTCCTCCACTAGCCATGACCTCTGCTGTGCTTTTCTCGTTTGGATTGAACAGGTGGCGCCTCGGTCCTCCACGTGATCGATCCGCGGACCCTCGTGCGTGCAGTTGCACCCCTAAAGCCCATATTTAAACGAACTAACGTGAACTTAAGCATATAGAATTTAAATCAGAATAGGACACCTGATAGTCTGAAAAAATAATACCTAATTTGGAAAAAATAATACCTCTGAGACCAAATTTAACACTTTTAATGGCCTTAAATTTGACAATTTTTATTTATCACTTTTTAATAC
>SSNS01000776.1:81305-104506 GCA_006937985.1 Aphyosemion australe | reverse complement strand
GTGTGTGTGTGTGTGTGTGTGTGTGTGTGTGTGTGTGTGTGTGTGTGTGTGTGAGTGGGTGTGTGTGAGTGAGTGTGTGTGTGTTTGTGTGAGTGAGTGAGTGTGTGTGTGTGAGTGTGTGTGTGTGAGTGAGTGTGTGTGTAACTGTGTGTAAGTGTGTGAGTGTGTGTGTGTGAGTGAGTGTGTGTGTAACTGTGTGTAAGTGTGTGTGTGAGTGAGTGTGTGTTGTGTGTGTGAGTGTGTGTGTGTTTGTGTGAGTGAGTGAGTGTGTGTGTGTGAGTGTGTGTGTGTGAGTGAGTGTGTGTGTGTGTGTGTGTGTGTGTGTGTGTGTGTGTGTGTGTGTGTGTGTGTGTGTGTGTGTGTGTGTGTGTGTGTGTGTGTGTGTGAGTGTGTGTGTGTGTGTGTGAGTGAGTGAGTGTGTGTGTGTGAGTGTGTGTGTGTGAGTGAGTGTGTGTGTAACTGTGTGTAAGTGTGTGTGTGTGAGTGTGTGTGTGTGTGTGTGTGTGCGTGAGTGTGTGTGTGAGTGAGTGAGTGTGTGTGTGAGTGAGTGAGTGTGTGTGTGAGTGTTTGTAAGTTGGGACGGAGCTTAAGAGATAAAGAAAGAAAACAAGAAAAAATATTGACTCCTGACCTTTCTCCAAGGTAATCTCCTATGGCTGTTTTGTTGAGGCCTTCGCCTTTGTAGAGGAACTGTGCAATGTTGTCACTAGTGCTCTTCAGCAGCTCGTTCTCGATTAGGAACTGGATCCCCTGTGAATGAAATCAGATCTCATGTAACATCCTAAAAATCAAAACGTCAAAAAACTTGGATTTCTTCTTGTACCAACCTTTTTGGGGTCCATGTTAAATTTCTTACGGCCCATTGCTACTTGTTTGTTCCTCTGCATATTTTTCCTGAAAGGTCAGAGTTATGAGTCTTTTAATGAATCATGTCATTATGTTACCGTTGAATTCTGAGATGAGAATAAACTCTTGTGCTCTCTCCTCCTGCTTTCCTACAGTGCAGATGCTTTTCTCCTTTGCTTTCTGCTTGCTTACATTTTTTCCACTGAGATGGCTGTTTTTCTGCTCAGTGACTACTGGACTCTCAGTCAAGCAAACAGCTTCACAACAGATTTGTGCCGCTGCTGAATGACCCAGGATCAGATGAGCTGGAAAGCCCCTCTTCTCCACAAAACAGGGTACAGAATGAGAGTATTATTAAAATGCTACAAGGAAAGAAGCAAAACTCTAAGACTGAGCCTCAAACTCTTATAGCGGGTGATTTTCATGTAAATGGAAGAAAAACCCAAACAAACTGTTTTCCCAAGGATACAGTTGCTGACATGAGAGAGAGAATCCCAACAATCCTTGCTAAAGCCTGCCGCACACGAGAGCCAATAGCTGAGCTACCGGTCATTCGAGGCCGTTTGCTCAGCAGATTACTCACTGTCTGCGCCTAATTTTCACTGAGTTTTCTGCCTCACAAGACGCTGAGGTGAAAATCAAACCGGTTTGATACTTGACGCCCCACGGGGGGCAGAAACTCGCCATGTGCGCACTACGTGAGCAGCCGGCTGAGCTGAAATCTTCCAAGTGACCAATCACAGCGCGTTCTCCCCTCACGTGATTCCAAGGTGGCAGCCTCCTGTCTGCATGACGGAAAAATAAACAAAACGGAGACTCTAAGCCCTTTTTATAAGACACACCATGCCGGCAAATCAGCGCAATATTACCGCAACGTGTAATGAAAATGAAAGAAAACACGCGCTTAAGTTTCACTTTTGTAAACAGGACCAGCTGAGAAACTGGAGCGATGCACAGCTCCGGGAGCTTTTCTCCATTAGATCTGCAGCTCAGATCATCTGACAGCTCAAAGGGATGGTGGAGGACACACACCTGCGCAGCTTCAATTGCAATAAAAAGCAAGTTATGTCCAAGATACACAGAAAAAAAACTAAAAAAAAACAAGGCTGTCTCAGGGCCCCTCCCTGCAGTGGGCCCTGGGTAAACGGTACCCCCCCCCCCCCCCCCCCCCCCCCCCCCCCCCCCGACGCCCCTGGACACAACGTCCTTGCATGCTGCAGATTTGCATCAGTGGTTTTTTATTATTTATTATGTTTATTGCTACAATAATCTGTTGGAATAATAACATTAATAATAGAAGAATCATTGTAATTTTTTGCAAAATGCAAATCTTTCAGTCCCTCTGCTAAAAAAAATAGAAAAAATATGATAAACTGACAGATCAGAAAGTTATTAGCGATCACGATATAATCATTAAGACATATTGAGACTAATTCACAGATCATAAAACATAAAAATATCTAAAAATATTCCAAAATACTGTAATTATTCTTAAGAGCTTATTGTTTATGAGAGCTGCTGCGCTAATGAGTTGGTTGTGATTAAATGTTTAGTTTGTGAGGACTGCAGCTGCAGTGAGAAATGAAGCTTTTTCTCAGCTGTTTGACTACTTTAATAAACCACTGCTAAGGGTAAAATGTTTCTGTGCTTTAGTGCTGCAGAAATGTTACAATATTAACAAATCTCATCTCATGCTTGTACTACAGCATGCTTAAACCTTCTGCTGCGCAGATCAATACATTGGGTGGTATTTTAAACAAGTAAGGCTGTAGCATGCTGGTGGTCATTTCTTACCAGAAAAAAAAAACAATTTAAGTTTTAATGGGGTTAACTACTGACAGTATTTATGTTAAACTCCGAACACTTTAAACTCAACTCCCCCAAAAAGAAACATGGAATTAGTGTTGATGTCAGGGTTCTTACACTTTTTCCACTGACAAATTCAAGCACTTTTCAAGCATTTTGGGTATATGTTCAAACTTTTCAAGCACCACATTGCGAAGACAAAACAATACCTAAGGACTCAAGAGGACAGTTTCACCTCACTATCATATGAAATAATGTATTACTGTTAGATAATAGGGATGATCTTATCCGATCACAGCATCGGAAATCGGGCCTGATCATGTGATTTTAAATTATTGGAATCAGGTGAAAAAGATTAGCTATAGGGCTTTGGAGCGTGACGTTGCACGAGGGGGCACGGCCTGGCCCGCGCCATCTTTGGTGTCCAAAGAAAGGACTGGAGAACAAACGGGTAGCACCTTTATGAATAACAGCAATGATTAGGCTTGCTGCATAGTAGGCTGTCATGTTAGGTCACGCAGGGAAGTAATAATCTTTTTATTCCTTCCCTGCCTGGAAGCAACGTGAGGGAGCCCATGTGTCTGACATAACCAAAAGAAGACGACTAACCTGGATAGCATCTGTGAGACGAGCTGATCTCCAGTTCTCAACCATCACCAAATATCTTCTCGTGTGTTCCAGACATTATTCATTCTGGTAAGTTCTAAATACCCGCTCATACTCCTCCTTTTACCTTTGCTATTTTTTGATGCGCTCAGAGGTTTAGTTTTTAGACCCCCGTTAGCTTCTACAGTCACGGTTGCAACACTTCCTTGGGTCTAAGAATTTGTAAACAAATCGTTTTTGTTTTTCTGAAACACAAAAGAAAAGCTCTAGACAACACAATTAATAATGGTGTGAGCTCATAGAAAATTAGAACAAATAACCAGAAGATTGGTTAAAAAGCGATATTTATTCAAGACAATAATCTTTTTGCAATATTGCAGGTAAACCTGCCTATGAAACAAATCCTGACTGGGTTCCAACGCTCCACATGGCTCACTCAGAAGTCTCTGCTTCAAACACAGGCCATCACCCACGACGACTACAACGAATGAAAAATGAAGCAGGTAAACAACACCCCCCATGCTCCTACTGTCACATCATTTGACAGAATTTTTTAATAGCTCTAATATATGTAAATACATTTTTAATTGTATTTAAGGTGATCATTTGGCTCACACTTATGCACTCATTGTATCTGACAGGTGTTCAGAATGGAGAAGCAGAATGTGAAGGTGAGACCCCCTCAGAAGGTTTAGATGTGGAGCTGCCAGAGATGCACCTGACAGACGAACACCACCATAATCACCTCACGATGGAGGCAGTGGTTCAGGGGGATGCTGGAAAAGTGGAAGCTGGGACAGCACATGTAGAGAATGGAGATCAGACTGAGGGAGAAACCGAAGAAAGATGCCAGAAAATGGAATGTGAACAGAACCGAGCAGAAATAAACCGGTTGTTGGAGGACCACAGAAGGCTCCGGTCAGAGTTGAAAAAAAGGGAGTTGAATGAATTCTTTTTAAAAGGTGATGCTGAAAAAGTCAAGTATTACACCAGACTACCTTGTGTTGCTATTTTAATGTCCTTATTCTGCAATGGTAAAGGTTTCCTGCCAGCATCAAAGAAACTCGTGTTTCCAAATGCTTTGACTCACACTCATGCGCCTGAGACTTGATCTACCTGTCCAGTATCTTTGCCATCTTTTCCCACAAAACTCTGTCTTCTACCTTTACTGACACAATCAATGTTTTATTTTAACAATTTGACATTAAACCTTAATGAAGTGAAGCTGGGAAAAAATGTCTCAGACACCCGAATCACCAACATCGGAACCCCCCAAGGCTGCGTCCTCTCTCCTCTACTTTTCTCCCTCTACACTAACAGCTGCACCTCAAATCACCAGACGGTGAAACTGGTCAAGTTTGCTGATGACACCACCCTCATTGGCCTTATCTCAGATGGGGATGAGTCTGCATACAGAGGAGAGGTGGAGCGCCTTGCGTCCTGGTCCAGAAACAACAACCTGGTGCTGAATGAGCAGAAGACAGTGGAGATGATTGTAGACTTCAGGAGAACACCAGCTCCACTGCCCAGCATAACCCTGACAGGCAACCAGATTTCTACAGTGAACTCCTTTCGCTTCCTTGGGTCCACCATCACCCATGACCTCAAGTGGGAGGTGTCCATCAATACCCTCATCAGGAAAGCCCAGCAGAGGATGTTCTTTCTGTGTCAACTGAGGAAGCTCTGCATGCCAGCCATGATGATGATACAGTCCTACATGGCCATCATCGAATCAGTACTCACCTCCTCCATCATTGTGTGGTACGCAGGAGCCACTGCCAGAGACAAACAAAGACTACAACGGGTAGTGCGCTCAGCGGAGAAAGTAATCGGATGCAGCCTTCCATCAGTACATGACCTGTACAACTCTAGGGTTCTGAAACAGTCCATGACCCCTCTCACCCTGGTCATGGACTGTTTGAAACCCTACCTTCAGGGAGGAGGCTCAGGTCCCTACAGACCAGAACCTCACGCCACAAAAACAGCTTCTTCCCATCCGCTGTCAATCTCCAGAACAACCGATGATTGGCCAGTATAGACAGAAACGCCACATTCCTACGCGTATGATTGTTTTTATCTTTATTTTTTGCTATGTATCTACTTCTGTTTACTTGATGTAGCTTATACAAATGCTGCCTGACCTGATTATGACTTGAATGTATGTTCGCACCTTGCCACCGAAACAAATTCCTAGTAGATGAGCCTCTCACCTACATGGCAATAAAACTGATTCTGATTCTAATGATATCATTTCTATACATTAACTGATCTGCTTTTGTTCTTTGAAGTAAATCGAATAAAGCAAAACATTTAAAGAATTTCTTCATCCTTTATTTTTATTTATTCAAATTTTGAATATATTCACTGAATGCTAATCAAGAACTTTATCCCTTTATCCTTGATAAACATCTTTTGAGCGTTCATTCTGTGTTTTTTCTAAATACTATCACTTTTTTTCTTTCTTTTTACACAAACAGGAGTTGTTTTTTACCTTCTTATTTCGCTGACGTTTCGATCGCAGCTGCGATCATCCTCAGAGCTACATCGCCATCTTGGCGACGTCACTTCCTTCTCCGTTTATCTGCGGGCAGCAGAGGACGGTGTCGCCCTCTGCTGCCCGCGCCCTCCTTGCCGATGACACTGTCCCATGCGTGATCCAGTGTATAAACTCCTTCATCTCTGTTCATGGTTGCGTGTCCACGTCTCCTTATTTCAATCGCTTCCTTGATCCATCTTTTGTATTTTTGTTGTTCTGTGTTTATGATCCTTGTTTTGTCCCAGTCCATTATATGATTTTCTCTTGTGCAGTGATCTGTTACGGCTGATTTTTTTATTGTACTTTCTGCTTCCTGTTTTGCTGCTCTTGTGTGTCTTTTTCTCGTCTCCTTCTCACACTCCTTTCTGTGTTCTATTGTTCGTGTGTTGAGTTGGCGTCCAGTCTCTCCTATGTATGTTTTATTGCATAATTTGCATGGAATTTCGTATATGACTCCACATTTATTTCCTGTTGGTATCTTGTCTTTTGGGTGTACTAGTCTTTTTCTAACCGTTGTGTATGGTTTTGTTGGTGTGTTAATGTTATGTTTTTTCATCGTTGCTGTTATTTTTTCTGTTATGCCTTTGATGTATGGAAGGGTTATCACTGGTTTTGGTTCTTGTTTTTCTGGATTTTTTATTCTTTGTTTCGGTTGTTCTTGTCTTTCTGTTGTTATTTGTTGTTTACCTTTGTTTATTGCCCATGTCGGGTATCCGCAGGTTTTTAATGCGTTTTGTATATGTTTGTCCTCTTGTTTTTGGTCTCGTTCTTCTGTTATGATGTTTGCTCGATGGTATAACGTTCTGATCACTGACATTTTATGTATGGTGGGGTGTTCTGATGTCCATAATAAGTATTGGTCTGTGTGTGTTGGTTTCCTGTATGTGTTTATGTTCAGGGTTCCGTCTTCTTGTCTGCTTATTTTCATGTCCATGAATGTTATGCTGCCTTCTATTTCTTCCTCATATGTAAATTTTATGTTGTTTGTGTCGTCTATATTGTTTAGATGTTCTGTTAGTGTCTCCGTTTGTCCTTTTGGTATGATTTCTAGTATGTCATCTACGTAGCGTTTCCATAATTTAATTTGGCAGTTTGGGGGAGTAGTGGCTATGGCTTTTTGTTCTAGATCCTCCATGAAAAACTCGCAAAGGGTGGCTGACAACGGGTTACCCATGGCGAAGCCTTCCAGTTGTTTGTATATTGTTCCGTCGTATGTAAAGTATGTGGAGTTTGCTACCAGTGTTATCAGTTGTGCTATGTCGTCTGTTGTGAGGTTTGTTCTTTTGTGTAAGGATTTATCTTGTTTGATTCTATGTTTTACTATGTCGATGGTCTTTTGTGTTGGTGTTTTTGTAAACAGGGATGTGACGTCATGTGAAATTAGTATATCGTTGTCTTCTATTGTAGTCTTTTTTAGTTCTTTTGCTAGTTCTGTGCTGTTCTTACAATGTTGATCTGTGTTACCTAATAGCGGGCTGATGATTCTACTGATTTCTTTTGCCATGTTATATGTCGGTGTACCTATGCTGTCTACTATTGGTCTGAGTGGGATGTTCTGTTTGTGTATTTTTGGTGTTCCATATATTCTTGGGATTATGTTTGCNCCCAGCACGGGAGCGTGCACAGACGGCTATGTTACACAAACACAAAAATACCATTACCTGACCCTCTTCACACGCTCTCACGCCACACCTCCAATATCTCACGCTGAAAAGGCAACTCCCCGCCGCTCTCACGGACAATATTGCGGCGAAGCAATCCACGCTGCAGCCCTGATCACAGCTAATGCTACTACTGTAGCATGATCACAGCTAATGCTACTGCACGCTAGCTCTCTCTGAGTCATCGGTGAGGTCAGATCATTGTCATCATCTCTAAACACAACCTATAATGTTTCTTACCTGCTCACTAGGAAATGAGCCATGGCAGCATCCTTTTTGAGTCCCAGATATAGTTGAAGCAGCCTCCATTCGTCAATCACGTATCCGATATAGATTCGGGTCCCTGCCTGTCTTTTACCATATTTGGTTTTTGACTCACGAGATGCCGCTGAATAAACTTCCTTTGTGCCACGCTTGGTCGTTTGCTGGTTGCAGTAGAATCCATTCCCACAGTTCTTCTTTTGGAGTTTGGCGGTTGGCAAGCAACTTAAGGTGCAATAGCGCCACCTACCGATCTGCAGTGTCGAACACATTTTCTTTCTGTTTTGAAGCTGTCGTGAACGCGCAAGCAGTGTCAATTGACGCCACATCCGTAGGGCAGCGCGGGAAATTCGTGACCGAACTGCAGCGCATTTTGCAGCAAACAGCCTGTTTAAGAAAATGGAACGATACATGGGTGGCCTCATTCTTTTTGGTTTATAACGCTTCATCACCCATTAGCTTTGAAAAAATGAACATGCATGTTTAATTTTTTACAGATTTTTTAAAGATCCTGCCTCTAGTTCCTTTAAAGGTGGAATGTGGAACATTTTAATAAAAAGCTATATTTTTACAAAATAAAACCTCCATGGGGCATTTAGAGGTGTGCAGAATGAAGGTACAGTTTCTCCTTTAAAAGCTATATTTAAAAAAATAATAATCTAAATTTTATTTTGACGGGCACGACACTGGGTTTATGTTTACATCTACCAGCCACTAGTGGGCACTGTTGTGGTAAAACAATGCAGAGACTGCCCCCATACCCCCTTTATGCCGCCATCGCGTAATCTTTTATAAAAATGACATGATTGCGCCACATTACCGCCACAGTCTGAGCTCTTATAAACGACCTTATGCTCCCAGATGCCGCATCGGCATTGCGGCAAATTACCACCATTATTTTATAAAAAGGGCTAATGTGTCAGTAGTGAACCAACATGCTGACAGCTGGAAAATTAGTTCTGTTGTTGCAATACCACCTCTAAACACTAGGAGTCGCCAGAGTTTCTGTGTTCCTTATTCAACCTTTAATTATTACAACACTTTTTTCCCACAAATAAAATATATGAGCTCTTTAACATGTATTGTTTTGAAAATTGTGAGAAACCTTCGTAAAACGAGACAAAGAGACCTAGAACAAAATGTAAAAGAAGAAACCCACCAGGCACATTTAACGTTTAAACATCTTTTGAGCGTTCATTCTGTGTTTTTTCTAAATACTATCACTTTTTTTCTTTCTTTTTACACAAACAGGAGTTGTTTTTTACCTTCTTATTTCGCTGACGTTTCGATCGCAGCTGCGATCATCCTCAGAGCTACATCGCCATCTTGGCGACGTCACTTCCTTCTCCGTTTATCTGCGGGCAGCAGAGGACGGTGTCGCCCTCTGCTGCCCGCGCCCTCCTTGCCGATGACACTGTCCCATGCGTGATCCAGTGTATAAACTCCTTCATCTCTGTTCATGGTTGCGTGTCCACGTCTCCTTATTTCAATCGCTTCCTTGATCCATCTTTTGTATTTTTGTTGTTCTGTGTTTATGATCCTTGTTTTGTCCCAGTCCATTATATGATTTTCTCTTGTGCAGTGATCTGTTACGGCTGATTTTTTTATTTGTTTACAGAACAACAAAAATACAAAAGATGGATCAAGGAAGCGATTGAAATAAGGAGACGTGGACACGCAACCATGAACAGAGATGAAGGAGTTTATACACTGGATCACGCATGGGACAGTGTCATCGGCAAGGAGGGCGCGGGCAGCAGAGGGCGACACCGTCCTCTGCTGCCCGCAGATAAACGGAGAAGGAAGTGACGTCGCCAAGATGGCGATGTAGCTCTGAGGATGATCGCAGCTGCGATCGAAACGTCAGCGAAATAAGAAGGTAAAAAACAACTCCTGTTTGTGTAAAAAGAAAGAAAAAAAGTGATAGTCCTTGATAAACAGTTATATACATTAAAGCAAAAAAACATTTTTGTGCATTGTAGTGCAAAGATAGCTTGGTGCAAATATACAAAACTCTTCATTGCACAATTCATGAACAGGAATAGTGGTTTGAGTTAGAACCTGGCAGGTAGATGACTTCGTTTTTTAGTAATGTATTTTCACAGCCATAAATATTAAGCAACAATCTTAACCCATCAAATGCTAAATTAAGGGTCCTTCTGAACAGAACTGCACTTGAAGAAATATTTTCCGACTAGATCTGGAAGGCACACTTTCTGGAAGAACTCTTGGGCTTTCTTCAGGCACAACATGGGTGCAGCTCTCAGCAACTCCGGCCATACAGGTGCAGTGGGCAGATTCAACCTTGCCTGTGACCTTCACAATGACCCATGGAAGCAACGCTGGTTCATTCAGCCTTTGGGAGTGCAGTATCTGCAACAGAAAAACCACATTACTGTCATGACATGAATAAGGCCAGGGCAACACATATTTATGCTATATTTTAAAAAATCTAATATTTGCTAATGCAACAATGGACCTGTTCAGAAAATTGGCATTTATACTGGGAGAAATACTGGACTGATGTAATGTAAGAATCACTTTCAATAGAGAATAAGCATCAAGTTCTGTTTAAATTTCAGCTGTAAGTGAGTTATGAACATATAACATGGTTAGGAGTTTCTGCAGTTCATTTAATAAGTGTATTAAACTAAAATAAGATTTATGTTTTTATTATCACAGAACACAAAGCAGCTACGAAGTGAGCAAATAGCAATTATTTTCAGAGTGAGTGGGATTCTCAAAGTTATCAGAATTTTGATTGATTTTTACTCAGTAGTCAAAGTGACTTACCTTTGCATGAATGATCACGTATTCACAATGTGGAGGCTTAAAAATGCACACAACCCTTGGTGAACTGAATGTGCGCCTCCAAAGACTTGTAATTCCTAAACTGGTTCGCGGCGTACGCACTGATTCCACAGACAAGATATGAAAATATTTCTGGGAAGGACAAAGGGGGTAGATTCTCTGGGTCTATTCTCCATTGCCGTGCTTCATACGGGTCCGCATTCACAAGGCACTCGATCTTCTGTAAGTATCTTTTTGTTTGGCATCCAGACACAATTATAATCTTATAAAGCAACTAGCGTGACCTTAAGTCATCCTCAGATAGAAATTTTCAAAACAAAATGACAATGGTTTTAATTTTAACCAGTCTGCTTTTAGTTTTAGTCTGTTACCTTAAAACCAAACACCCTGCTCTCCCAGTTCACAGCAGCAACTCAGACAAAAACACACAGCCATCTGACACTCAAAGATACACTAAAAGACAAAGAGAAACTGTCTACTGACAGCAAAAACTATGGAAGCATATGTGTCAAAAAACTAAAATTATTAAGCATTAGCAGAAAGGCATTTTCCATTTCACTATACAACTGCTAAATGTGACTCATAAATAAAATAAATAAGCAATTTTCCAAACGGCTTTTTAATTTTCTTCTTCATCACTGCTCATTCTGTGACTTAATGTAATAGATAAAAAAAAGTGGAATTTAAGATTTCATTTTCAAATAACACTCCAGCAAAAGTGTGACAAAATTCAATTTGAAATATCAAATTAGAAAATTAAAATGCATTAACAGAAATGCTTTTTAATTTTCACTATACAACTGCTAAATGTGACTCACAAATGAAATGAATAAGCAATTCTCCAAACGGCTTTTTAATTTTCTTCTTCAACTCTGCTCATTCTGTGACTTAATGGAAAGGATAAAGAAAGGGGAATTGCAGTTTCGTTTTCATGCCCGTCCCGCAATAAGTGTCTCATAAATCGATTTGAATTTGCAATCCTAAGAGGCGCAGGAGAGTGACGTCACCGCCAGCCTCACTTTTTTTCCCAGTCTACGCATTCAGTACACTAGGGGGCGTTGTGTACATAGACACCTGATAGACACGGAAGAAATCACCCAGCCGGCTGCTTGAGGTCAGGAAATGCTGCCGCATCTTGGACCGGTTCCCCTGGACTGTTGAGAACAGGGCTCGGAGGATTGCTTTGCACAAGTAAGTTTGAGCATTTTTATTGTTTGTATTTTGTAAATATAATATTACTGTATTGTATTTGTGTCCACCAGCACATCTTAGCCAGCTAACGTTAGCTTCATGCTTACTGCCGGTGGTCTCCGGTCTCCTGACAATGAAGGCTAACAGAGACTTTATTAATCGTTTATTCCAAAACACTGATTTAGATTACAGCTCACACAACAATGCTGCTGCTAAAAAACAAAACAAATATTACTGGTATCAGGTATATCTCATGTCTCAGACCCTCCCCTCTGACTGGAGAACTTTAGCTAATGAGCTGCCATGCTAATCTGCTAAAAGAGGACTGCTATGCAGAACTTTTCAAGAGCATTATAAACAGAAATGCAATTTTTTGTTAAGGAAAGTTTAAAAAAAAAACTTAACTTCTGGTGGCGCCATGTTGTAGAAAGCAGCACAAGCGGTGGCTCCTGAGAAAACCAAGTTTAACTAGCCTCTAACCAAGGTTAAATATTTAAAAAGGTAAGCGCGTCTTGAACATAAGAAGACCAACAAGATTTATGGAAAAAATGGTGAAGATAGGGAAGGCAGGAGGGAAGGAAATGACCAAAATTAAACCCTCCGGAGCAACGAACATGGATGACGCGGAGGTGAAGGATCTGGGGGCGGATGGAGGTGAAAGTGAAGCGGTCATACTGAAAGAACTTCGCAAATTAAGACAAGAACATACAGAAGCAGCCAGAGAAAATAAATCGGCATGGGCAAGGCTCGAAATAAATATGAAAGAACTAATGGACAGAACCACGTCGCTGGAGAAATGAACAACAGAGGCAGAAGAAAGACTGGGGACCACCGAAGATAAAACAACGAGGCTGGAACGAGCGGCGGCTTTTCTGCTCCTAGAAAATGCCAAAGTGCACATGAAGTGTGACGACTTGGAATCAAGGATGAGACGGAACAACATACGAATCCACGGTGTCATCGAGGGAGCAGAGAAGAATGACACCATAGGTTTTGTAACTGAGCTGATCAAGACAAAAGTTCAAAACACAGAAAACCTGGATTTACGTATTGAGAGGGCGCATCGCTCGCTAGCTGCAAAGCCGAAAGACAGATCGGCCCCTCCGAGAGCGATCGTGGTGCGCTTCATGGATTATAGGGTGAAGGCAGGGCTGGACTGGGACAAAAAATCAGGCCGGGCATTTTGAGCCGAGACCAGCCCACCTGCTATTGAAGTAAAAACAATGACGCCTATTTTTTACACCAGCTCTCTAACCCTGGTCCTCGATATTCCATGTCCATCATGTTTTAGTTGTTTCCCTGCTCCAGCACAAAAACGGCTTATTTTGCTGCTTAACGCAGCAAAACATCAACAGACCAAGAAAAACTGCTGATACCCAGCTGCTCGTTTTAAGTGACGTAAAGAAAACAGTAAAGCAGGATATAAAATTAGTCAGAAAACTAAGGTGCCATGTATGCCCTAAAGATCACACACACACACACACACACACACACACACACGCAGGAGGCTGTACTCACTGTTGTTTCTTCTACGCAGCAAAAGAGGGAAATCCAGTCTCCCCGTTCTGTTCTCACAGGGAAATTTTCAGATGAATCTGACGCGCGGCTGAACTACCCGAACCGGAACCGCTCACTAACTGAATTTAAACATGACGAATGTTTTAAAACAGCAATCCAAGGAAGTTCTGAGTTGCGTATGGCCACCTGTGCCTTTTCTTCTCTTGCTAGTACTCCAAACATTAGCACTGAACTAAAGGCTTATTAGCTTTTCCCACTAAAAAGTTAGCTAAACTAGAAGTTTTGTCGGTGATGACGTCTATGAAAATGATTGGATGAACAGATTTCCCAGCATGCTTTGTTTTTGTAAATTGTTGAAATAAAATAAAATAAATGAATTACGATTCATTTTTACTGGCAGCAAATGTAACATTATCATTACTGACACGAGAAATGCAAAACCTGAAGAAAATGAAAGGATGACATTTATAAACTAGCTTCAGTTTGATGGAGAGCTGCTGCACCATGATGGAGAAATGGAGTTGGCTGATGTAAATATCAGGCAGTTTCCACGTTGTGTCGCATCAGAAATGCCGCGTTTAAGCTGTATTATTAATAAAAATACAGAAACGCTTGGGCTCAAACTGTTATTAATATTATCTGATAAACCCCTGACACCAGTAGACAGGGCCGGCCGGGCGGTCCGAATAAAAATTAACAAATAAGCGGCTCGATATTGTTTAATAAATTACAGTCAGCCGGCGCAAAATTACCGTCGGCGCAGCGGGCAAATGCCCGCCTTGCCCTATGGCCAGTCCAGCCCTGGGTGAAGGAACAGGTGATCAGACAAGTATGGAGGCAGAAGATCACATATGAAGGGCGGGACATCTACTTCAATCAAGACTACACCGCGGATGTCCAGAAAAAGAGAAAGCAAGTGCGAGAGGTGATGAAAAAACTGAAGGAGAAAAACATAAAGGCGCAGTCTCCATATCCTGCTCAACTTAAAGTTTTTCTGGAATCTCGAACCAGAACATTCACAACGCTGTCAGAGGCAACACCCACGCTGAAAGATTTGGGGATCACCGTGGAGGAGGACAAAGTGGAGGGGTTGTATCAGTAGCTGACGCAGAGCGGGTGGACCACAGCGACGGGTCGGAGAGGGAGGAAGAAAGAGGCCCGCGTCACGGAGGAAGACCTGAAGGCCCTCCTGGAGTGAAACAGGGGTAAAGTAATTAAGAGGGGTTTATGACGCAAAATCAAGATGAAAGGTATTTATAAAGAGTATTTTTTTATATATATATATAATTAAAGACTACAAATTCGGCTAGTTCGTTTACTAAAGAAAGAGGATTTACAAATAATGGTTTGTTCAGAGCCACAGTGTTAGGTAATTTTACAACTTTAGGCAACATAAATAAGTTGCTCCAGCACATAGTGCTTTTCCCAGAGAGTAAAGCCACAACTCTCAGAAGGGACTTTTGGAAGAGACAGATGTTCTTATTCCTTTTTTTCCCCTTTTTTTGTTTGTTCTTGTTTGAATTACAAGTTAATATGTTCTATGGAGATGCACATATTTTTGTTGTTTTGTGTTGTTCTTATGTCCTTGGTTCTAATATGTATTTTTTTTTTTTGTTTTTCATGAGAGATTTAACAGAGGAATTTGATATGAAACCAAAATGAACAGATTGAATGTTGTCTCATACAATGTCCATGGTTTGAACAACCCCATTAAGAGAAAGAAGATACTGAGCCAATTAAAAAGAATGCAGTGTTCAATAGCGTTGCTACAAGAGACACATTTGACAGAGATTGAGCACAGAAAATTGAAAAGGGGTTGGGTCAATCAAGTATGTCATACCTCACATGGGAAAAGGAGAGGGGTAGCGATACTGATTAGCAAAGATGTATCATTGACGATAGACAAGGAGATTAAAGACAAGGAAGGCAGATTTATTATGATTACAGGTTCCATAGGAAGCTTAACCATTACAATACTAAACGTCTATGCCCCAAATGAGGAAAAAGATACATTCTTTAGAGAGTTGGCTAAAATAGTGATTAAGGATGGTAAAGGGATGATTATGATGGGAGGAGACTTTAATATAGTCCAAAATTGTAAATTAGACAATTTCCCCACAGATCAAGGATCAAATGTGAAAAAATCTAGGGTTTTGAATAATGTAATTAAAGAATTGGGGTTGACTGATATATGGAGAGACCAGAATCCAAAGAAAAGAGACTTCAGATTTTATTCAAGCCCCCACAAAAGCTATTCAAGGATCGACTTTTTAAACCTGTCAAAACAATATGCACATAGAGTATTGGAAAGTAGTATAGAAAATATAACTATAAGTGATCATGCACCTATCACTTTAGCTATTGACCTGGGTAATGAATCTTCTTTTAAATATTGGAGGATGAATGTTTCAATACTTTCTAATGAGGATGTGGTAAAGGAAATAAGACAAAGTTTAAAGGAATACTTTGAAATAAATGATAATGGAGAAACATCAGTTTCAATAATGTGGGATGCTGGGAAAGCAGTGACAAGGGGAAAGATCATAGAAATAACCTCTAGACTTAAAAAACTTAGACAACAGAAACAAAAGGAATTAGAAGACAAAATTAAAGAATTAGAAACTAAACATAAAAGAACAGCTGATAAACTCACACTTGATAAATTGAAAGAGACCAGAGTAAAACTGAATGATCTTTTAACATATAAAGCAGAAGGAGCCCTTTGATTTACAAGTCAGAGGTACTATGAAATGGGGAATAGGGCGAGCCGTCTACTTGCTTTCCAATTAAAAAAAGCGCAGTCAAATAGAATTATTTCAAAAATTAAACACCCTATTTCTAACAAAATTATGGTAAAACCAAAGGAAATAGCAGAATCATTTGCAGAGTATTATAAAAGCCTGTACGACGATGGGGGAATAAATCTAAATAGAGAGGGAATTAAAAATTTTACTGAAAAACTTAAGCTTAAGCAATGGAAATGATAAGACCTATTTCCCTACAAGAGATAAGTGATACCATAAAAACAGTTAAGAACAATAAGTCCCTGGGGACTGATGGTCTTCCAGGGGAATTCTATAGATGCTTTAAGGAAGATCTACTGCCAGTTATACATAAAGTATTTAACTACTCATTGAAAACAGGGGATGCGCCAAAATCATGGTCCGAAGCGATTATATCAGTGCTGCATAAGGAAGGAAAAGACCCAACGTTGTGTGAGGGATACAGACCCGTGAGCCTATTGTGCAACGATTTAAAAATCCTTACGAGCATTTTAGCAAAACGAATTCAAAAACATATTACTAAACTGATTAAGGTAGATCAAACGGGATTTATTCCAGGAAGACAAGGAGCAAACAACATAAGGAGAATAATAAATGCAATGTCGGCAGTAAAGGATAAATCTACATCCAATATGCTGCTAAGTTTGGATGCCCAGAAGGCCTTTGACAGGGTAGATTGGAGCTTTTTACACCAGACCCTATCATCATTCGGATTCCATCAGGATTTTATAAACTGGGTAAAATTTATCTATAAAAATCTTAAATCACGAACTAGGGTGGNAAGGAAATCAGCCATAACAGACCACTGTGCAAGAGAAAACCATATAATGGACTGGGACAGCACACAGATCATAACAACAGAACAACAAAAATACAGACGATGGATAAAGGAAGCAATCGAGATAAGGAGACGTGGACCCAGGACCATGAATAGGGATGAAGGCGTGTACACGCTGGATCATTCATGGGACGTGGTGATCGACCAGGAAGGCGCAGGCAGTAGGGGGCGGCAACGCCCCTTACTGCCTGCAAATAAACAGCGGAAGTGACGCCGTCAAGTCGGCGTGACTCTGAAGATGGCGACAGTGAGTCGCCGAAACCGTCAGTGATTTAAGGTAAATAAAACATCGTAACACTGTGTTTAAAGCAAGAAAAACCAATGGAGATAAAAAATACACACAGGAAGAACATAACAAGAAGATGTAAAAAGGTTTGCGTGGTCTTGTAGCTATGAGTCTCAAGTTTTTTTAGAGGTGCAGCATGATGATACTTTTTGATATTTAGGACATGAATTTTGCTTCTAAACATCAAAGTCCCCAAATATGGGGACCCTGGGGCCCAAAGGGTCAGAGGAATTTGATATGAAACCAAAATGAACAGATTGAACGTTGTCTCATACAATGTCCATGGTTTGAGCAACCCCATTAAGAGAAAGAAGATACTGAGCCAATTAAAAAGAATGCATTGTTCAATAGCGTTGTTACAAGAGACACATTTGACAGAGACTGAGCACAGAAAATTGAAAAGGGGTTGGGTCAATCAAGTATGTCATACCTCACATGGGAAAAGGAGAGGGGTAGCGATACTGATTAGCAAAGATGTATCATTGACGATAGACAAGGAGATTAAAGACAAGGAAGGCAGATTTATTATGATTACAGGTTCCATAGGAAGCTTAATTATTACAATACTAAACGTCTATGCCCCAAATGAGGAAAAAGATACATTCTTTAGAGAGTTGGCTAAAATAGTGATTAAGGATGGTAAAGGGATGATTATGATGGGAGGAGACTTTAATATAGTCCAAAATTGTAAATTAGACAAATTCCCCACAGATCAAGGATCAAATGTGAAAAAATCTAGGGTTTTGAATAATGTAATTAAAGAATTGGGGTTGACTGATATATGGAGAGACCAGAATCCAAAGAAAAGAGACTACACATTTTATTCGAACCCCCAAAAAAGCTATTCAAGGAGACTTTTTATACCTGTCAAAACAATATGCACATAGAGTATTGGAAATTAGTATAGAAAATATAACTATAAGTGATCATGCACCTATCACTTTAGCTATTGACCTGGGTAATGAATCTTCTTTTAAATATTGGATGATGAATGTTTCAATACTTTCTAATGAGGATGTGGTAAAGGAAATAAGACAAAGTTTAAAGGAATACTTCGAAATAAATGATAATGGAGAAACATCAGTTTCAATAATGTGGGATGCTGGGAAAGCAGTGACAAGGGGAAAGATCATAGAAATAACCTCTAGACAGAAACAAAAGGAATTAGAAGACAAAATTAAAGAATTAGAAACTAAACATAAAAGAACAGCTGATAAACTCACACTTGATAAATTGAAAGAGACCAGAGTAAAACTGAATGATCTTTTAACATATAAAGCAGAAGGAGCCCTTCAATTTACAAGTCAGAGGTACTATGAAATGGGCAATAGGGCGAGCCGTCTACTTGCTTTCCAACTAAAAAAACTGCAGTCAAATAGAATTATTTCAAAAATTAAACACCCTATTTCTAACAAAATTATGTTAAAACCAAAGGAATAGCAGAATCATTTGCAGAGTATTATAAAAGCCTGTATGATGATGGGGGAATAAATCTAAATAGAGAGGGAATTAAAAATTTTACTGAAAAACTTAAGCTTCCAACCTTGTTAGATGACGAAGCAATGGAAATGATAAGACCTATTTCCCTACAAGAGATAAGGGATACCATAAAAACAGTTAAGAACAATAAGTCCCCGGGGACTGATGGTCTTCCGGGGGAATTCTATAGATGCTTTAAGGAAGATCTACTGCCAGTTATACATAAAGTATTTAACTACTCATTGAAAACAGGGGATGCGCCAAAATCATGGTCCGAAGCGATTATATCAGTGCTGCATAAGGAAGGAAAAGACCCAACGTTGTGTGAGGGATACAGACCCGTGAGCCTATTGTGCAACGATTTAAAAATCCTTACGAGCATTTTAGCAAAACGAATTCAAAAACATATTACTAAACTGATTAAGGTAGATCAAACGGGATTTATTCCAGGAAGACAAGGAGCAAACAACATAAGGAGAATAATAAATGCAATGTCGGCAGTAAAGGATAAATCTACATCCAATATGCTGCTAAGTTTGGATGCCCAGAAGGCCTTTGACAGGGTAGATTGGAGCTTTTTACACCAGACCCTATCATCATTCGGATTCCATCAGGATTTTATAAACTGGGTAAAAATTATCTATAAAAATCCTAAATCCCGAATTAGGGTGGATGGATGTTGCTCAGACTTTTTTGATCTTAAAAGAGGAGTTAGACAAGGGGATTGTTTGAGTCCATTGTTATTTGCAATAAGCATTGAACCATTAGCAGAGTTAATTAGACAAAATGACAAGATAACGGGAATAAAGGATGAAGGGGGAGTGGAACATAAGACATCGCTGTTTGCAGATGATTTATTGGTACTCTTAAGTAACCCACTAGAATCGGTGCTGGCATTAAAAGAAGATCTTGAAGAATATGGAAAAATATCAGGATATTTGATAAATGAAAGTAAATCAATGGCTATGATGATCTCAGGGGCATGCACAGAGGAACTGAAAGAAAATGTAATGTTTAAATGGACTAATAAGGGATTTAGATATTTAGATTTAATAATCACCCCCCAACTCTCACAGATATCCAAGGCAAATAATGAAAAGTTAATACTAGAAATTAAAAAGGATTTGGAGAGATGGGAGATCCTACCTTTGAACCTGATTGGGAGGGTGGAAATAATTAGAATGAATGTACTGCCCAGATTGTTATTTTTGTTTCAGTCACTCCCGAACAATATAAGTAAACTCACTTTCAAAAGGCTAGATAGAATGATATCTACATTTCTATGGCAAAACAAAAAAGCAAGAATCAAATATAAAACACTTATGTCGGCCAAGGGTAACGGTGGGCTACTTCTACACGATATCAAGAATTAATTTTGGGCAGCCCAAATTAAAATATTGATATTATGGATGAACCAAGATAAAGACACTATATGGGTAGACATGGAACAGAGAGCATGCGCAAAGATGTCATTAGAAATGCTCCCCTTTGTAACTAAGGCAGTTCAGAGAAGCCTTAAAATCCAAAACTACTGTATTAAAGAAACAATGAAAATATAGACAACTATAAAAAAGACAAAGAACATTTTAAGATCAGTTAGTAGAGCAACAAAAATAGCAAAAATCCCAGATTTTAAACCATGCTTAAAGTTTTGATAAATGGGTAACTGACGGATTGATATTTATTGACCAGTTGTTTATGGGAATAAGTATCAAATCATTTGAACAACTCCAACAGGAATTTAACTTACCAAAGGGTGACTTCTATAAATATCTACAGGTACGACATTATCTTCAGAACCATAAGGAAATAGATAACATAAGCAAGGAAAAACTCAATATGGAGGAAGTGATTATGTTAAGCAGAAAGGACATGTCAAAAAAAGGACTGATTTCAAAAATATATAAAGCTTTACAACAGGATTCGACTGTTGAGAATACAGATATTAAAGAAAAATGGGAACTGGAAGCGAACATAATGATAACAGATGAAGAATGGGAGGAAACACTTGAAGCGGGCCATAAACTAACTAATAGTCCATCTTGGAGGGAATTTGAATGGAAGGTGAAGATGCGCTACTTTAAAACTCCACTTATCATGTCTAAATATAGTAACGTTTCAAATTTATGTTGGAGAAAATGCGGGCTAGTGGGAGACTTTTCACATATATTTTGGGACTGCCCTAAGATCATACCGTTCTGGGAAGATGTTCAAGGAGAAATTGAAAGAACATTGAAGGTGGAATTACAATTTCAGTTGAAATGGTTTGTACTGGGAATACTACCCAATAATCTTACACACAAAATGGAGACATACCTAATCAGAATCCTGCTTATGACTGCTAAGAAGTGTATTACAGTTTTATGGCTGGACACAGAACCCCCAAGGGTGGCACAGTGGAGAGACAGAGTTAGACAGGTCTACAAAATGGACCTGTGGTTCGTAAGAAGCAGCCTACAAAGTCTAATCCCTCCAGGACCTCAACGTCCACTGCCCGACGCAAAATACTGAAGGATGCTGTGCGTCACACTCTGCTGGACCAACTACCCCGGCTCAGGATGTTAGCCCCTCCACTACGAACCCTCCACCTCCTACCCTCCAGTCCTCTGGCTCCACAGGAACACAAACCCAGAATCCTCCACTACTCCAAAGGAACCCAAACCCAGAATCATCTCCACCTCGTCCACTGTTTTCACCTACCACTTTGCTGGTAGGTGACTCAATAATCAGGAATGTCCGCTTCTTCAATGTCATGACGAGATGTTTTCCATCAGCCACCGTCCCTGCTATGCTGGATATACTTCCTGGTCTGATGTGCTCCATCCCAGCTTCAGTTAAAAGAGTGATCATTCACGTGGGATCAAATGATGTTACACGTCGTGAGTCTGTCATCACACAGCAGCATTTTAACCATCTCTTTGACATCCTGAAGAGCAGTGGAATGTCTGTTTTCATCTCTGGCCCAATTCCCACAGTTTCTCGTGGATGTGGAAGTTTCAGCCGCCTGCTCTCTCTCCATTCCTGGCTCCAGTCTGCTTGCAGGTCCTTCAGTTTTGGTTTCATTGATAACTTCAACCTGTTTTGGGAGCGGTTTTCTTTTTTCAGGGGAGATGGTGTACGCCCTAACCGACATAGCTCGAGCATGCTAACCGCTAACATCAGGTATGCTGTGCAGTCCCATAGATATACATCTATGGTGGATTCCTTTTCACAGACATGACGGTCCATATCCCAGCCATCTACACCTTCTTCGGCCATCGCTTGCACCACCACTCCAAACAACATTGCCCTCTATAATCCTCCCCCAATGCAACCATCATCTGTATGCCTTCCAAGGGTCACTGTCCCCACAATTTTATCTTCTGCTGGCAGACCTGAAAGTTTTCCTATTCCAGTTCATTTATCATCCTGCAAGGATATAAACTGTTTTTATGGCCGGAGAACCCAGAAACGCACTAGATGCTTACGACCCATCCCTCTCCAACAGGTTAAGAAGACAAATGATCTCCAAGATTCAGTTCAGTGTGCTCTTTTAAATGCCTGTTCCATTTCAAACAAATCATTTATTTTAAATGAGCTGTTCATCAAAGAGGGCTTAGAATATTTATTTCTCACGGAGACGTGGCAGGAAGATGGAAATTTTGTGCATTTCAATGAACTTTGTCCACCGGATTGCTCTGTGTTTACCACACCACGCCCGTCACGTTGTGGTGGAGGTCTTGCTGTGATCTTTAAGGACAAACATGTCTGTAATTTGATGAAAAGTGGCCCTTTTACTACTTTTGAATGTCAGGTCATCAAAGTTGGATTACAAAATGTCTTTCACTGTATTTTAATTTATCGACCTCCCGGTCCAGCTGGCCCTTTTCTCTCTGAATTTGCTGAATTCTTATCATCAACGCTCAAACTAGAAAAGGTTTTAATTCTTGGTGACTTTAATTTACACATTGATGACGCTGCTTGTAGCACAGCAGTAGAGTTCATATCTATTACCGAGTCTTTTAACTTTGAACAGTACGTTTCAGGCCCCACACATAAAATGGGTCATACTCTGGATCTGGTGTTTTCTTTAGGACTAAACATCAACCATTTACATGTTGAAGAGTTTCATGTGAGTGACCACAGCTGCATTCTCTTTAATGTCCAGTCTATCATTGATCCTGTCCCTCACAAACTGAAATCAGAAAGACGCATCATTAATCAGTCAGCAGTGGATAGATTTTCTGCATTATTTGACAGCAGCTTAGTTCATGGTGATGATCCAAACTCCTTTATCCATTCCCTTAATCAGCAATGTTCTTGTATCTTAGATAATGTGGCTCCAGTTAGACAAAGCACTGGGTCTCACAGAAGAAAAAGTCCTTGGATGAATGAAAATATTTATAGTCTCAGAAGGACATGCCGCCAAGCTGAGAGGCGTTGGAAGTCAACTAGATTAGAGGTTCATAGGCTGCACTTTAAGGAACTCATAACATCTCTGAATGAGATGATCACAAACTCCAGGGCTGTTTACTTTGCTCAGCTGATTTCCTCAAACAAAAATAATTCTAAAGTCTTGTTCGACACCATAAACCAGATT
>SSNS01000776.1:49386-79899 GCA_006937985.1 Aphyosemion australe | reverse complement strand
TCTGCAGCGAGGCTCCTAACTGGAGCAAACAGAAGAGCTCACATCACTCCTATTCTGATGTCTCTGCACTGGTTACCCATTAACTTTAGAATTCAATTTAGGATCCTTACTATAACATACAGGGCTCTACATGGCCAAGCTCCTCCTTATGTTACTGAACTGTTAAAGCCTTATGCTCCAACCCGAGCCCTCAGGTCCACCAACCAGAACCTTCTAGAAATTCCAAAGACCAGATATAAAAGTCGAGGTGATCGATCTTTCCAGGCTGTTGCACCCCGACTTTGGAATGAACTTCCTTTATCTTTACGTGTTACTGACAGTCTGGACACCTTTAGAAAGCAGCTGAAGACCCTTTTGTTTAAAACTGCTTTTACTTAAATCTTTTATGTTTTATTCGTTTTTTCTAACTTGTATTTATAATAATCTTTCATTTGTTTTATCATTTTTATAATTTTATGACTTTCTGTTTTCTGATTTTTAATGATTTTATGATATTCTGTTGTTTTGTTTTAAGATCATTTTATGATGACTATCTTTTGTTTTGTTGATCTTTGTGAAGCACTTTGTGATTCTTTCTCTGTGATAAGTGCTATACAAATAAAATTTACTTTACTTTACTTACTTACTACAAATTACTGCAAGACTACGGCTGAAACTAGAGAAAAATTGAAAAACTTTGGGAACCAATAAAACAAATATTAGAAAGATAGTACTCTCGTGTAACAAGTATTATTTATTTTATTTATTTATTTATTTATTTTTAATTTTTATTTTTTTTATTTTGGGTGAGTTATTTGGCTAGATGAAAGTAAAATGTATAATGTAGTAGAGAGCAGATGGGACGACTACAAAGAAAGTTGTCAGAACTATGTATCGACTGGAAGGGGGATTTGATTAAGTTGGATATATGAATGTAAATACAAGATGCTATGGACACAAAGACACTTGAACTTTATTCAGGGAAACACTGCTCTGATGAGGGGGAAGACGAAACTCAAAAGCATCTCCATGTAAATGTTGTTGTTCTAATTCAAAAATAAAAAGTTCCAAAAAAAAAAAAAAAAAAAACTTAAGGAATAATACTTTTTTTGTAAAATCAGAATAAAATAGTAAGAATAAAGGAAATTAGATTGACCTCCTTTGTACAGAGAAGGAGTTTATTTAATCATTCTTCAGCTTTCTGGTTCTCCTTCAAAGAGTAAGTGTATCATGAGACCACCAGCATTCATACACATACATAGCCTTTTCACAGGGCAGAGTGTAATACTTATCCCTGCATAACATGTCTTTATCTCATGTATGAAAACTTAATTTAATTTTAAGAAACTTAATAAGGATCATATCTGGGTGCACCCCAGATCTCTACTGAGAACCACAGGTGTGTACTATAAACAGTAAATTATTTTCAAATATTATGCTTCTCCATTTTAGCCAGAAATGTGCAAGACTACATCTGCCTCCAGAAGAGCTGAAGCCTGTCTGTGACCTCCCAAGATGTCCAGAGACTCCAAGACTTTAACCTGAGCCTGATGATGTGAGCATTTCTATTTAAACATCATATCATAAAGGCCCTGGACATGTTTACATCTCATTTGTATGCTGCCATTTATAATAAACACACTCACAATAAACCTAAACACACACACACACACGCTGCTGCTTCTATAAAAATGTGGGTCGGAACACTTTTTTTTTCCAGATTCTTTTCTTATTACATGAAGAGGAGTTATTAATTTTGCTCTTAAACTTTCAGATCTTCAGATGAACTTCATGCCAAAGCAGGACCAAGAGAACACAAAGAACTATGGGAGGTTCTCCTCACCCATCATCTCCATGGTCCTAACGCTCACAGATACCTCAGAGAGACTCTACATGTGCCCCTCCCACATCCACAATACAAAGGTGGTCTTACTGTTCAATTCAACTTTTGGGAATTACTGATGCAAATATGTTAAATAAATATGTTTCTATTCTTTCACAGGAGGCTGTGATTGGTGGATTACGAGCCTGGCCCGAACACGATGACGCTGGAGAGAAGATGCCAGAAAGACAGATGTGTAGCTCTCAAGCTGGATGCCACGGCCGTCAGACTTGATCTCATTGGTTGTGTCTGTGGTTCTGTAGAGAAGGCAGCACCATGTGGCCAAACTCACCTCTCTTGAACTGCAGAAAGGAGCAACAGGGAAAACGTCTACATAGCAGTCTTATTTCAGAGGTAAATGTGGTTTATGGGTTGCCACCTTCTTTGAATCCCCTTTATTTTAATTAATATTGAAATGATAAACGAGCTGCACTTGTAGAGCACTTTTCTGACTCAAATGACTCCAAAGCGCCTGACACAACAGTGAATCATTCATCCATTCACACACTGGTGGTGATGAGCTACATGTAGCCACAGCTGCCCTGGTGCACAGTGATGGAGACGAGGCTGCCGTACACAGATGCCACCAGTCCCTCCGACCACCAGCAGACAAGGAGGGTGAACCGTCTTGCCCAAGGACACAAAGAATAACGTGACTGCAGGAACAGACGTCCAACCCCTGAGCCACCTGATAAATTTAGACCAAAAAAGTGCTTCTTTAAGCAGTCAGTGCTGTCAGAGGGAGTTTGTTATGTTCTTGTTATTCAGACTGTTCTAGTCACTCGATTATTCTCTCTGGATTACAGGTGAAACTGGAACAAATTAGAATCTGGTGCAAAAGTTCATTTATGTCAGTAATTAAACCTAAAAGGTGAAACTAATCTAGGAGACAGACTTATTCCACGCAAAGCCAGACATTCAGCCTTTATTTGTTATAATTATGAAAAACCCACATTCAGAATCTCAGACAATTAGAATATTGTGAAAAGGTTCAATATTCTAGACTCAGTCAGTGCGTTTACATGCGCATCAGAAAACCGAAATTTTGCCCTAAAAAGACTAAGGTCGGTTTTTTTAAATGCATGTAAACACGTTAGTCTGGCTGAAAGTGAACTTCTTCTAATCGGGCTGAAGCACCCAGATAATGCGGTAGTTATCTGACTTCATTCTGCATGTAAACGGGGAAGCCGAGCTGACCCGAGTGGACACTCGCGTTCCGGAAGTGACGCAGACACAGTAGCGCTCGTCTGAAAATATATCACCGCCACAACGTAACACGCGTAACAACATCTAACAGCGCAGTAGGTACCAATAAGCTGTGCTGTAGCGTTGTTGTTGTACATTATTTCATCCACGGTGCATATCCTGTTTCAATTCTATCTCATTTACTCCCGCCAGCGTTTGTTTACAAGTTGTGTTGCTACAAGCTAACCGGAAGTGACGCGGCCGGGCCGCAGTAGCGCTCGTCTGATAATATCACCGCCACAACGTAATATGTGTAACAACATCTAACAGCGCAGTACGTACCAAAAAGCTGTGCTGTAGCGTTGTTGTTAGCCATTCTTTCATCCACGGTGCATATCTTGTTTTAATTCTGTCTCATTTACTCCCGCCAGCGTTTGTTTACAAGTTGTGTTGCTACCAGCTAACCGGAACAATCCCCGACATGAAAGGGCGCATGTCACCCCTACTGTACCGGAGTGGAACGAACTTCATTTGAGAGATCGGTTTTCTAAAGCGCATGTAAACGAGGATAAAGACTCGCAGCTTATTATGAAAAAAAACAATTTAAACCAACCTACTGAATGCTGGCGAAGGTTCTCAGTCATCCAGGTCATGGTAATCCAAATTGGGTTCGAATGAAGGCAACTGGCCAATGCAGTGAGGACTGTCCAGACCTTTACATAGGGGAAACGAAGCAACAACTACACAAGCACATGGCTCAAAACAGGAGAGCCACCTATTCAGGTCAAGACTCTGAAGTCCACCTACACCTGAAGGACAAGGGACACACCTTTGAAGATGACAAAGTCCACATTCTTGACAGAGAAGATAGATGGTTTGAGAGAGGAGTTAAGGAAGCTATCTATGTCAAATTGGAAAAACCATCATTAAATAGAGGAGGAGGCCTCAGGTTTCAACTTTCCAGCACCTACAATGCAGCTTTGATCCAAATTCCAAAACAGTTTCAGCCTAGTTCACACCCTCCTGCATCTAATCAACACGACTCCCACACAATAGAGGCTAACGATGCTAACGACTCATCAGGGGGTAGAGAGGAGGGGTATTCAAAGGTAGTTTCTGCTCATTGAGCAACAATAGACAGCTACAGTTTATAAGATTGACCCTCCCATATTCCAGTCAGAACTGACAAAGCTCCTCGGATGAGAAGCAAAACGTCTTCAAGAAACCAAAGAAGTCCAGTTGCCTTCATTCGAACCCAATTTAGACTACAACTGAATAATGGTCTTTTTTGAGAGTGTATCAGGAGCAGAATGAGAGTGTGACTGGTCTTCCTCCCCTGGAAGTAAAGATCCAGGAAAATAAGGTCCGCTAGCTGGAGATGATCTAGACAAGAAAGGAGCTTTCTATAGACCTAAATAATAAGTACAAGATGTAATTTAAATTTGGTTAAGGTTTATGGAATCAGAAAAGACTCATTCAGTACCTACAATAAAAAAAAGACAAAACTAAATGTTCCTATAATTAATAATAATAATAATGCATTTTATTTAAAAAAGCGCCTTTCAAGAGACCCAAGGACACTTTACAGCAATAAAATCAACAAGGAAACTAAATTAAAAACAGCAAAAAACACACATAAAAGTCATTAAAAATACAAAGTAGATAAAATCTGGGGGAAATGGAAAAGGTGACACTAGCAGTAGGCAGTCTGAAACAGGTGGGTTTTGAGTCTAGATTTAAAGGTGGAAAGAGAGTCAGAATTACGGATGGCTTGAGGGAGAGAATTCCAGAGACGGGGAGCAGAGCAGCTGAAAGCTGCTAGAGTTCAAAGTGCACTCCTGGAATCCGAGTTATCAAAAATATTAGCTTCATCTAAATCTTCAACTTGTATTTTAGACCCAATCCCAACCCAATTATTTAAAGAAGCATTTCCTTTGGTTACTGCCCCCATTTTAGATATAATTAACCTATCCTTAGTAAATGGATACGTACCGCAGGAGTTTAAGGTTGCTGTAATTAAACCTCTACTTAAGAAACCTTCTCTGGATCCAGATGACCTCATGAATTATAGACCAATATCTAATCTCCCATTTTTATCTAAAGTCCTTAAGAAAATAGTGGCCAATCGAGTATGTGAGCATCTAAACACTAATGATCTGTTTGAGGAATTTCAGTCAGGTTTTAGAGAGCATCACAGCACTGAAACCGCATTAGTGAAAGTTACAAATGATATTCTCACGGCCTCAGATAAGAATCTTGTGTCTGTTCTGGTCTTGTTGGATCTCAGTGCTGCTTTTGACACAGTCGATCACAATATTTTCTTAGAAAGGCTTGAACATGTAGGGATCAAAGGAACAGCGCTAGGCTGGTTTAAATCTTATTTATCTGACAGATTTCAGTTTGTTCATGTACATGAGAAATCTTCTTCATAATCTAGAGTTACTTGTGGAGTACCACAGGGTTCAGTACTTGGACCAATCCTTTTCACTATATATATGCTTCCAATTGGTAAAATCATTAGACAACATGGGATAAACTTCCACGGTTATGCTGATGATACTCAGTTATATGTATCCATAAACCCTGATGAACCTAATCAGTTAGGTAGACTACAGGCTTGTCTTGAAGACATAAAAATCTGGATGACTCTAAACTTTCTGCTGTTAAATTCAGACAAGACTGAAGTTATCATCTTTGGACCAGAACCTCAGAAAAGGAAACTGCTTAGTCACCTGATCTAAACGGTATTAAATTAGCCTCCGAGAACAAAGTAAAGAACCTCGGTGTAATCTTTGACCAGGACATGTCATTCAAATCCCACGTTAAACAGGTTTGTAGGATTTCCTTTTTCCACCTTCGGAATATTGCTAAGATTAGAAGCATCCTTTCCAGGAGTGATGCTGAAAAACTGGTTCATGCATGTATTACCTCAAGGTTGGATTACTGCAATTCATTACTATCAGGAGGTCCACAGAATGTAGTCAAAAGTCTTCAGCTGGTCCAAAATGCTGCAGCTAGAGTTCTGATGAGAATTAAAAAGAGAGACCACATCTCTCCTGTTTTAGCTTCCCTACATTGGCTGCCTGTTAAATTCAGAATAGATTTTAAGATCCTCCTTCTCACATATAAAGCTCTTAATAAACAAGCTTCATCATACATCAGTGATCTGATTGTTCCATATGTTCCTAACAGAGCACTTGGCTCTCAGACTGCAGGTTTACTGGTGGTTCCTAGAATATCTAAAAGTAGGATGGGAGGCAGATCTTTTAGCTATCAGGCTCCTCTACTGTGGAACCAGCTCCCAGCTTTAGTCCGTGAGGCAGACACCTTGTCTACTTTTAAGACTAGGCTCAAAACTTTTCTATTTGATAGGGCTTATGGTTAAATTCTGATGTTAGCCCAGGTTTAGACGAGTGGGGAGCAGAGGGAGGTGGAGTGTACAGTGGGGACTACAGTCGTTAAAGACTTTTCTCCCTGGCCCTGCCTCCCACATGCCTCCATCTAAAAGGCTAGGTTATCCTGAGTTATCTCTGTAGTTATGCTGCTATAGGCTTAGACTGCTGGAGGACATACTGACCACTTTCCACACTCTGCTACTCTCTTCTACCACCACTCTCTAATTGCATTATTTCCTGTTATTTCAGCTGTTAACTTTATTTTCTCTCTAAGTGTTTTTCTCCCCAGAAGAAGCTACACTGGCGTTCTGCTGAGCTGTGGTGGCCTCATGGAGGGGGCCATCGGCTGGCACACTGCTGCCAACCACTTAACATTCTCCCTCTCCTGATATTACATCTTTATGCTTTAACAAGCATTCAAACTAATTAAGGGAGGGGGGCAGGCATTTGGTTTGATGGAAAGCCTGAGTTACCCAAATATGAATTATTGACAGCTTCATTTTTGCTAACTTAATAGGAGGAAAGCAATGAGCTAACTTAGGCAAAATAGGAGACGTGTGGGGGTGGGTCTTGTATTTTTACCTCTCCTCAGTGGAACCAAGGTTCTCAATCTCACTGGTCACTTCTGCTATTTCATCCTTCAGCCGCTGCAAAAAAACAAACAAATGTAGAGTGAGTGGATCATTTGTCCACTAAAACTACAGACACATGAAGGGTGTGTCCAACATAAAACAACATGCTTTCCAGTCCACCGATGCTGATACAGCGCCCCTGTAGTGGCGCAACGCTCCAACTGCAGTTAAAATAACATCCATATAGCTGGGGGCAGCGTGAAATCAGGCTGGGGCGACACAAAATTAGCTGGAGGCGGCCGCCACGCACATTTGAACGCAGGAAAAACCCTGCTCTGGCTCCTAATTAATGCGTGACTGTCGCAGGCGGTTTTGTCACACCCGCCTCTACCAAAGGTCCCCTGACTCCTGTGTGAATGCAATCTGAAAAGGTTCCCCTGTGAAAGGTAGTTATAGGAACTAAATTCTAAGAGGATGGTTCTAGGAACTCAGTTCCTAGAACTACTCTGTCTGAATGAGCCTTATTTTTAACTCAGCAGGGTCTCATTAGATATTTTTAATAAAGGTGGGAGATATATTGTCTTTTGATGGATCACAATGAGGAAATAAATTATTCTAACTCCCTTTATAATATAAAAAATCTATTGTTTTCTTTGTAACCCATCTTCATTCATGTACGTGTCCCATTACCTGAATGTCCTCCAAAAGCTCCTGCTTCCGCCAGCGAATATTCTCCAGCTCCTGCTTTTCCTGCGAGGTGAGGTCATCTGGCACTGGAAAGAGATGAGACATAAGTCAAATCAAATCAAACTTTATTTGTGAAGCGCTTTTCATACAGTAAGTGCAACACAAAGCGCTGTACAATTAAAAACAACCACACAATTGTCAATTTCCCACCCCTCCCCCACAGATCAGCATCCAAGATCCCTTAAGCCTGCCGCACACGAGAACCAACAGCTGAGCTACCGGTCATTCGAGGCTGTTTGCTCAGCAGATTACTTGCTGTGTGCACCTAATTTTCACTGAGTTTTCTGCCTCACGAGACGCTGAGGTGAAAATCAAACCGGTTTGATACTTTCCGCCCCACGGGGGGCAGAAACTCGCCGTGTGCGCACTACGTGAGCAGCCGGCTGAGCTGAAATCTTCCAAGTGACCAATCACAGCGTGTTCTCCCCTCACGTGATTCCAAGGTGGCAGCCTCCTGTCTGCATGACGGAAAAATAAACAAAACGGAGACTTGAAGCCAGGGGTGCCCAATCCTGGTCCTGGAGGGCCGGTATCCAGCAGATTTTAGTTTTAACTCTGCTTCAACACACCTGATTTCAATCAGCAGGTGATTAGCAGGCTTCTGCAGAGCTTGGTGAGCTGCTGCACAGGTGTTTCAATCACTGAATCAAGTGTGTTGGAGCAGAGACACCACTAAAATGTGTTGGATACCGGCCCTCCAGGACCAGGATTGGGCACCCCTGCTTTAAGCCCTTTTTATAAGACACACCATGCCGGCAAATCAGCGCAATATTACGGCAACGTGTAATGAAAATGAAAGTAAACACGCGCTTAAGTTTCACTTTTGTAAACAGGACCAGCTGAAAAACTGGAGCGATGTGGTGCTCCGGGAACACGGAAGCCCGCGATACGCGCTTAAGTTTCACTTATAAACGCTCTTATAAACGACCTTGAGGCTCCCAGATGCCGCATCGGCTTTGCGGCAAATTGGCGGCATTGTTTTATAGAAAGGGCTCATCAGCAAAACAAGTATAAGCATTTCCTCCATATCCAGCTCCGTCTTGTTTATTTTTCCGTCATGCAGACAGAAGGCTGCCACCTTGGAATCACGTGAGGGGAGAACGCCCTCCAAATGATCATCTTAGCTGATTCTGTTTAAAAAAGTGAAACTTAAGCGAATATCGCGGACTTCCGTGTATCTTGGACATAACTTGCTTTTTATTGCGATCGAAGCTGCGCAGGTGTCTGTCCTCCACCATCCCTGTGAGCTGTCAGATGATCTGAGCTGCAGATCTAACGGAGAAAAGCTCCCGGAGCTGTGCAACGCTCCAGTTTCTCAGCTGGTCCTGTTTACAAAAGTGAAACTTAAGTGCGTGTTTACTTTCATTTTCATTACACATTGCCGTAATATTGCGCTGATTTGCTGGCATGGTGTGTCTTATAAAAAGGGCTTAAAGTCTCCGTTTTGTTTATTTTTCCATCATGCAGTCAGGAGGCTGCCACCTTGGAATCACGTGAGGGGAGAACGCGCTGTGATTGGTCACTTGGAAGATTTCAGCTCAGCCGGCTGCTCACCTTGTGCGCACATGGCAGGTTTTTGCCCCCCGTGGGGCGGAAAGTATCAAACCGGTTTGATTTTCACCTCAGCGTCTTGTGAGGCAGAAAACTCAGTGACAATTAGGCGCACACTGCGAGTAATCTGCTGAGCAAACAGCTCTCTCTCTCTCTCTCTCTCTCTCTCTCTCTCTCTCTCTCTCTCTCTCTCTCTCTCTCTCTCTCTCGAGCTAAAATGAAAGGACAACTGGCTGAGTACAAATGTAATAGGCAACAAAGTAATGGGAAACGCCATCAAAAGGAGCCAGCTGCACCGGGAGCAGCAGAATTTGCAGCAGCTGCCCGGGCACCACCACATGGCACCAAGAGGAGGCACGAGAAGCTCCCAGGCAGCCACAGCCAGCCGCATCTCTCAGGGCAGCTGGCCCCCACAGAGGAAACACTGGTAAAACCTTAAAATGATTAAGATAACAACTTAAAGATCAAATTAAGCATAAACACCAGATGAATAAAAGTCTAAGTAAAACACACTGATAAAAGCTAACTAAGTAAAAACAAACAGTTAAATGTATAAAAATAATATAATACAAATAAGTAATACAGGTAAAAGCAAGTTAAAATTAGTATATAAGAAAATAGATGTCATTTAAATAAAAGAGTAATAGAACAATGATAAAATATATAAAAGATGGTTAAGCAGGCTAAAATAGATCAGATTCAGCTAAAACCTATACTAAAAAGGTGATTCAAATAAAATATAATAAATAGTCAGTTAGCTAAAAGCTATACTGAAAAGGTGAGTCTTGAGCCTGGCCTTAAAAACATGAACACTCTCTGCGGCCCTGAGGTTAGGGCCATAAAACTGGAAGGACGCCTCGCCTTGAGTGTTTGTCCTGACTTTTGGTATGACAAAGAGACGGCTGTCAGAGGAGCGCAGGAACCGTGAAGGCCCAAGACCATTAAGACATTTAAAAACCATTAAAAGAACCTTAAAATCGATCCTGAAACATACGGAGAGCCAATGCAGCTTGTTTAAGACAGGTGTAATGTGCTCCTGCCTCCTGGTCTTCGTCAGGACACGTGCTGCTGAATTTAGCAGAATTTGTAAACCTGAGGTATTCTTTTTGGGAAGACCAGAAAGCAGGGCATTACAATAATCAATTCTACTAGTAATAAAAGCATGCATCAGCATCTCCGTATCGGCCCGAGAGAGAAAGGGGCGGACTCTGGCAATGTTTTTCAGGTGATAAAAACCTATTTTTGTAGTGTTCTTAATGTGGGGGATAAAAGTTAGCTCAGAGTCAAAAATCACGCCCAGGTTCTTCACTTGAGAAGACGGATTTAAAATTAGTGACTGTAGCTTTGGTGAAACTTTCTCTCTCTGGGCCTCAGGACCGATGACTAAAACTTCAGTTTTGTCCCGGTTGAGCTGGAGAAAGATTTCTGCCATCCAGGATTCGATGTCTGAAATGCAATTAAAAATTAAAAAGGGCATCCAATGGCCGTAACAAGATGACAGGTTGGCATCTCTGTTCTTTTCTATGCACATTTATTTCCTAAACAGATCCCTGAAGGTATCAGTGCATCAAAATCTGATTACACTTTCTAATATTTATTTGAATCAAAAGGCAAAAGCATGTCAAGGCAATAGCTGTGATCTACTCTTCTGTGACTCATTCATACACAACTGTGAATTTAACTTAGTGAAATTCTATGGGGAGAAAAAATTCTCAATAGATTTGTGTGTGTGTATCTAGATTTGTGTGTGCGTATCTAGATTTGTGTGTGCGTATCTAGATTTGTGTGTGCGTATCTAGATTTGTGTATGTGTATCTAGATTTGTGTGTGAGTATCTAGATTTGATTTCTGAATTTACCAACTATTGTATCTTAATGCACCGCTCAGTGTTAAAACCAAACATTTACCAAGATTAATAAAAATATCAATAAACTGACCAAGTATTAAATATACAAAACAGGCAAAAAAGAAATGCCAGTTGATAATGTTTCAGAGCATTTATTGAGCAGATGTTATTCAGGGATGTACATTTACATGAAAATAAAAATAAATACAATTTTAGAATATAAAGACAGATTCTACTGAAAAATATGAATATAATATTTTAATAATAATGTTGAAAACACGATAGCAACCTGTTAAAACACACCACAACATCTAAAGTTCATTCAGTCCTTAACTCACTATTTTTTAACATCTTCATGTAAACTATAAATTAAACCCTTTAGTGCTCTTGACTCAGCAGCAGCTTCTTTGTAAGCCTGGAGATGGGAATCTCAGGTTGTGTTTTACTTTTTACCTTTTTCAGCTTCAGCTCACCAGCCACCTGCTGATATCACACCTCGTCTTCCTTGGTGTTGGCTCCATGAACTGCTGCCATGCTGGACTTGACTTTAGTTGAGCCATCAGACAGAAACTAAACAGGATAAACAGCTGTTAGTATTTTTGTAGAGCATCCATCTTCATTTCAGTCGGTAGCAGAAAGAAAAGAGGAGAACTCAGCACATAATAAATATTACAGAAACATTTCAACAATTACACTCATCTGTTAATAAAAGTGCACCCTACTCTTCACTGGTGTTGCTGACTGCTGATGTTGGACAGATATAAAGTGGAAACGAACCGTACAAATTAAAGTCTTTAGTCAGAACACTCTCGGCTGTTTCTGATCACAGAAAACGCAAGAGCTCTCATTTATATAGCAAACACTACGAAAATAACGTGGTCCAGTCCGCACCAACCCACATGAGAAAAGTCCCGAACTCTGAACCACACCGACCGGCGTCCGCGGGGGAAGGAGGAGGGGTGCACACGCTGCAGCTCGGAGTCCGTCTCCTCTCCTCTCCTCCGCGCTCAGAGTGAAATTCTCTGACTCCCATACAGGATAACGATTTTATTCATAAACCTTCAGGTAATATGTTAAGCAAATAAGCAACTGATAGTTTAAGAGGGTCCGTAAAGTTGACAACAAGCTAGCAAACATTAGCAGCATTCTGCCGATTACCGGCGGTTCTTACGGCTCGTTTTTCCTTTCACTCAGCGAAGTATTATTTCATATTTTACTTTTAATTAACACTAAATATACAGCTATAGGGTTTTGAAACACCAAAAGAGAAGTCTTACCTTTTACAAAGAGGAAGTTATTCCCAGTGTTTTGCATTGGGGTCCTTCACCGGCTTCCAAAGCAGTGGGCTGCCCGCGGAGGTGCCTGACTTTAAATCGGCTTTACTAAATAGGATTATTGGCCGATGCCGATGATGAAAAAAGTGCTAAAAATTGGCCCGATTAATCGGCCAACCGATAAATCGGTCGACCCCTAATGAAAACGTAGTCAAATGGTTGTAAGAAATGACCACTAGATGGCAGAGTGGTTCTCTGACTGGGAAAAACACGTTTCAACCGGCAGAAAGCAGGAGAATATGGCACGGTGCCCTGGTGATCTTTCCTCTGAAGTAAAAGTTAAACCTGCACGCTTTGCAGTCAGTCCAGTTATGAGACAGGCAGCTATTATTGTAGACCATTTCAGACATTTTATAGGTCTGGCAGCTTGACACTGTCCTCATTTCTGTGTTAGCAGGCGCTAACGTCTGTAATCTAAGCTACTTCAGCCATTTCAAGCTGTTGAGAACATAGACATGAATAGAGTGTTTCTGTCTTTCAGCAAAATCACACCAACTTCACTTTGTCATGTATGATAATAGAGTTGTGTAATGAAGTTGCTAAATGATTTAAAACAGTTTTTAATATGTGGGTTTTAAAGAGGCTATAAGCTAACAAAAACACAATGCTAAGCAGCTTTTATGCCCTTGATGTAATCTGAACAAAGTCAAATGTAACTAAATCATTCTATTGGTTTTACAGAGCACAAACACTATTCTTTATTCATGTCTAATTGTGTTAACCGGCTAACTGCAGCTAGTTAGCAGCCGGTCTTTGTGTGTTTAAACGGGCCTATTCAGCTTCTTCACTTCATCAGCGCAGTTTTAAATTTGTTTAGAGTTTTGTAAATTCTTTGGAGATTTCTGAGTTTAAAGTGATTTCTATTGAGACACAATAATGTTCATGACGTGTGTAAAGACTAAACTATCTGAACTAGGGCAGCTGTTTTTTATTCTGAGACTGCCATGTGAGTTATAGATCAGACAGCAGCATCATTTGTGATATCAGTAAAGTAAATGTGATCATGAACATGAGTAGTTAATTCATATTTTTCAGTTAAACCAGATGATGCTGACTTCAGTGACCTGCTGCAGCATGTTACACACTCAGGATCTCCATGGTAACACGATGTGTCCTCCAGAGCAACCAGAGCTGAATCAGGACGTCTGAACAACAGAACTAGAACCTTCACAAAGTTGGTTTTTACTGCAGGACTGTTCCTTTGCATTTGTTTAATATCATTCATTTATCATCTGAGGTCAAGTTGGGATTAGAATCTTTACTTCAAGACAGAACAAGAAATGAAGAATTATTAATGACAAAATCTCAGCATAAATAAATAAGTGTAGAACAGTAACTAAACAGTTAAGCTTGGGACACACAGGAGACAGGCGCACCACGGTTTAATGGTCACACAGGAGGCGCCGCGCCGCTGAACGCTTCTTGGAAAGTCACGTGATAGTCACAACATCACTCGGGACTTGAGAACAGGAAGCGGAAAGTGACTCTTTTGTTTATATGTGATCAGACTTGCCGCTGTCTTTAGTGAGACTCTAATTGATTAAAAATGGTAAGTGCGCTATCTATTAGGATCGTACAATATCTTATGCTTCTCAACTTCAACAATAAAAAGCTCCTCATCCATGTTTTGGCGGTTGGGTTTATGCCGGCGTTTGGGTTTGTGCCGTAAAGCCGTTTCGCGTCGTAATGTCTGTTGTAAAGTACTCAACAATGTTGTAAACAGCTGCGCCATGGTGCGCCGCAGCGCTTGAGATAGAACTGGCGCCTATCTTCAGCGCCTCTGCGCGGACCGGCGCTTCTGGGACGCGATGCTGCTCTCCCTGTGTAGCCACTCTCACTAACTATAATGGCTTCTTTTTAAAATGACGGCGCGGGGGCGTGACACAGCGCGTCTGTCTCCTGTGTGTCCCAGGCTTTACAGGTTACACTGCTGCTACTGCATTCATGTCTATCTTCATGTTCTCAGAGGGAATGATCATGAGTGGCGAGCTGAGCGATGAGAAGGTTGGTGGAAGCTGCCGGTCTGTGATGGAGTCAAAGCTGGTAAGTGGACTGGTGGAGTGCTGCAGCTGGCTGGGTGATGGGGAGGCTATCAGAATAAAATTCATATTAAAGTGATCAGGAATTTATCACGTACCAACGCTAATGCAAGCACCGTAACAACTTTTTCTGAGGTTTCCTGCAGATGTCAACATTCTGTATGAATGTAATAACTTTTATAGAATCACTGATTTTAAAATTAAAGATAAGGGACGTAAAAATCCCTCCAACAAAATATGTACTGGTGCTACCGCATTGGTGTCGGTATGCTTGTTGTGATGCAAGATGCTGTTTTTCTTTGTTTTTGTCTCTTTATTTCCAAGATGCCCATCATTGGACAGCATATAGATCTGTTTAGCTGTAATTCTTAATCTCAGCCTGATGAATCTGTTGCTTATTTTGCGTTACACATCATGACATGAAGCCTGCAGCTTTCTAAAAGACTTGTTTCTCTCTCTAGATCATCCACCACATCTGGGAGCTCCATGAAAGAAGCAGCAGACACCTGGTTCCAGCTGACAGTGTTGACATCATCTTTGGTGGTTCTGATGTCAGAGGGAGGGATCCTCATGTCCTGAAGAAGTCTGCAGCCTGTGGAGCTCGCTGTGGAGCATTTGAGAGTAAAACGTGTCGATCCCCGACTGGAAATGTATATGCAGATTAAACCTATTGCACACCATTTACTGTTATTGTGACCAATGGCTTTTAATAAATAAATATATGAAAAATGTTTGGTTATGTGGTTTTGCACAGCTGACGCACACTTATTTTGTCATCTAATACGTTTTTAACCAGAAACAGTTTTATTTCAATTAACATTTTAATCAATCAGTTACTATTTATCATACCTGCAAACTCGGAAGGTGTGAAAAAGGTGACAATCCCCCCCCCCCCCCCCCGCACAATGCAAACCATTTTCCACCATGAGGTTTAGACAGTCAGAAAATAAATATGCCTAACAAAAATGATCATGAAATTATTAGGATCATCATATAATTAAGAATTATTGTGAGACTAACTCACAAAACACCAAACATGAAAACATCTGAAAATATTTCAGAATACTGTAATCATCCTTAAGTTATTGCTGTGTTCATTGCTGCTCGCAGCAATTTCCTAATGTTGTGATTTCTTGCACATATGGCCAGGACTCCCTTGAAAATGAGGTTTTTAATCTCAATGGGACCTTCCTGGTTAAATAAATAAAATAAAATAAAATATGGCAATAAAACCCTTTTGATTCTGATTCTCTGATAAGTTGGTTCTGTTTAAATGTTTAGAAACAGTTGAAGCTGCAGGGAAATGCAGCTTTATCTCAGCTGTTTGCTTGAATACTTTAATAAACCACTGCTGAGGTCAAAATGTTACAACTCTGCTTTAGTGCTGCAGAAATGTTACAGTATTATGAAATGATCACATCTCGTGTTTGTACTCCAGCTTCCTTCTTCTGGTGCCCAGATCAATAACTGAGTCAGGCTGGAGCATGCTGGTGGCCATTTCTCACCAGAAAAAAGTATTTATGTTAATAACAGGTTTTAACGGAGTTAAATACTGGCGGTGGTTATGTTCGACTCTGAACTCGACTTAAATAAAAAAAAAAAACCACGAACCTCGGGGAAAAATCTCTAAAGGCTGAAAGGAGGTAAATCTGCTAAAGTCCTCGACAGAAAACCGTGTTTTTTAGTGGTGAATTTGTTTCCTTTGACAAACTTTAAGCTCAACGCCGCTGCGAAGATGTTGAAAGTGAAACAACGGTGGTCATTACTCACTGTGTGAGCGCCGTGTGAGAGCGGCGCTGCCAAGGCGTCTTTTTCCGCGACTGTGATTGGTCAAATGACGACAAGTGACTGACGCGCTAAAACAAAGATCTTTTGTGAACAAGATGAATCCCCTCCTCCCCTGATTGATTCTTATAGTGACTGCTGAAACCCGACAGGTGACCCCCCCCCCCTCCCCTCAAAACAAAAACTCTTCGGATCTATACGATTCACGTGAATGCTATATTTGGCTTCAAAAACGGCGATTTTCGCCGAAAAGTGACAAGTTTGCAGGTATGATTTATACTAGATGTTAGGCTGGAAGCACCATCAGCAGGGTTATAGATGCATCTACACCCACATATTTTCCTCCAAGTCGTTAAAAACTTGTTTTAAATGAATTTAGATCAGCTGTGTCATTCTGCTCCTTTTCCATCTGACAACAGACAGACTAAAGATTACAGGACTAAATCCTGGAAACGGTAATATCTCATGTTTTGTTAGAGGAAGTTGATCTGAAGGCAAGCTAGCACTGACATATTTAAGTCTATTAGGACAAAAAGTAAAACACCCCTATGTTACCATACAGAGAACAGAAAGCTCAAATTCTAACCCAGATCCTTACATTGATGAGTGTATTGGCGTGAAGGTGGACAGAACGTTCTGCTTGGATGCCCATGTTGGTGCTGTTGTATCCTCTTCATTTTACCACTTGAGACATTTGGCTAAAGTAAAGCCATTTTTATCTAGAAGGGACCTTGAGACTGTTGTTCATGCTTTTATTACCTCGCGCCTCGACTACTGCAACTCTGTCTTATTTGGTGTAGGCAGGAGTACAGTAGCTCGACTGCAGCTTGTTCAAAATGCCGCAGCAAGATTCTTAGAAGGAAAAAGGAAGTATGATCACGTGACACCAATCTTGGCTGCTCTCCATTGGCTACCTGCTGATTTTAGAATTTGTTTTAATCTTCTCTTGATGGTGTTTAAGGCGCTGAATGGACTTGCTCCAGCCTATTTGACAGATTTGCTGCAGCCATATGCCCCGGCTTGGACACTACGTTCTGAGAACCAGCTGCTGCTTGTGGCTCCCACGGCTCGGCTGAAGTCAAGAGGGGATAGGGCATTCTCTGTAGCAGGACAGAAACTCTGGAATGCGCTGCCACCTAAATATTAGGCTCTCTGAAGACCTACTTTTATGATCTGGCTTTTAACTCTGTGGGTTAGCTTATTGCTAATGTTTTATATGTTTTTATTTTGTAACTTTAACTTGTTGATTTTTATTGTCTTTGTTGGTTTTATCTGTTTTATTCTTTTTATGTACAGCACCTTGGTGGCATTCCCCATGTTTGTAAGGTGCTTTATAAATAAAGGTTGAGTTGAGTTGAGTATTATATAAACAGTTATTTTTATACAATTATACGTATTTTAGCTAAATATGAACTGTACCCTAAATGTTTTCAACGTTGTGTTTGCAGTCTGGCTGCCCTCTAAAATATAAAAATGATAAATGTTCATGCTGCTCCAAAGGGAAATGCTTTGATAAAATACATAATCAATGTAGTAATTAATACACATTATTGATCAATAATCACCAAAAAAGTCCATCTGGAAATGAGAAAAGGGTCGTTTTAGCATCCAGTCTTGCCAGAAGCCGCTCATACTGAATGAGCTGTTTGGAACTATTCGGGGCTACATGAACCACGTGACCGCGTGTCAGCGAGTTCAAAGCGTGTCGCAACTTTCTCTTTTGACTTCGGAGGAAAGATCACCAGAGCTACTCCATCTTATCGTGCCTTCTCCCGGTTTGAAGTGTGTTTTTCCCAGTCAGAGAACCACTCTGCCATCTAGTGGTCATTTCTTACAACCATTTGACTACGTTTTCATAGCTCATAAACACATTTATGTCTAAATAAACTATTTTAGATAAAAAAGTAAATTTAGGTTAATATTTTGTAACTACAGGATCATGAGATATTCTATTTTTCCACAGAAAAACATGTTTGCCCCTTCAACACAAGTTTAGACTAACTCCAAAGAAAATTCAGATTTCCCAGCTTTCACCCAGCATTCAAATGCACCATTTACGCACAAATCAGTCAGACGTGAAGAGTCTCAAAAGGGTTTTTGTACTTGTAAACTGATCTGTGTGTAATGTAGTTTTGTCCGTGTGTACCAGTTGATTTGTGTGTTTGTATTTAATGATTTGTATGTGTAGGAGCTGAAGTTACACACAAAAATGTAAACACAAGTTACAAATCAAGAGTTACACATGCATCGATCTATACACACACACGTAGATATAAATGTGCACACACAAATCTTTAGTTACGCACACACAAATCTAGATACACACACACAAATCTAGATACACACACACAAATCTATTGAGACTTTTTTCTCCCCGTAAAAACCAGCATCATAAATTGTGTTGCATGTTGGCAGCAGCAAGGTGGACTCTGTAGAGTATAAAACCTGAGGTGAGTCACTAAAAGTTCTTGTTAGCCAAGATACTCAGAGTAGGGGTGGGTGCATTTCATCGATGTGGCGATGCATCGCAAAGCTTCACGTGAGGATTCAGAATCGATTAATGAACGTCGATGCTTAAAAAAAAATAACGTGAAGCTTTGTTGCAAAGCCGGTACTAAAAAAAAATACACGTAACAGAGCCTTAACAAATGTAAGTTATTTGTTTTTGTGTAAGGAAGATGCTTTTTACTGGCGCACAATGTGGTAATCTATGTGCTGTGGAGGAAAATAGAGGAACCAGCAGAAAGGGTCCAAAGTTTGGCATCAAACACGCAGCTACGGGCAGATTGGCTAATGCTAACTAAGCTAGCGGATAGCAGACTCACGCCGTGGGTTCCAAAAGAACACGATGATCTTCGAACTAAGAATGACTAAACTCTACAAGCGGAAGAAAAGTCCCACCATCCTGTTTATTCGTAGCTGTCTGCAGCGCAGAGCAGAGCCCCAGCAGCTACCGGGACTCACAACGTTGTTGTTGCTACGAGATTGCGCAACACACCGCTCCAGGTCTATGGCAAGCCGTTGTAGTATGTAATTCACAAACACTTCTATCTGTGGACGTAATTTAAACTGGATTATTGCCAACCCGTACATTATAGACATGCCACCATTACATTGTTACCAGTAGAAATGAAATGTTATTGGCAAAACTTAGATCCGTGCTGGGCCACGAGTCACACCCCCTGCAGGATGACCTGTGTGCCCTGGAGAGCAGCTTCGGTGACAGACTGATCCACCCTCGCTGTGTGAAGGAAAGATACCGCAGGAAAATGAATAAGAAATGAATAAGAAAAGGGTAATCAGTGGATCATGGGAAAGGCAGAAATGGTAGACAGTGCAGAATGAAGAGAAGATAGCAGAGAAGAATCAACCAAAGGTCACTCAAAAGCCACGTGAACAGGTGAGTTTAAAGTCCCAAGTCATCATCACACAATGGTGAAATTACATCTCCGCATTTGACCCATCCCCGTGGTGGGGAGCGATGAGCTACAGCTGTGGCCGCGCTCGGGAAGTATTTGGTGGTTTAACCCCCCAATCCAACCCCTTAATGAGTGTCAAGCGAGGAGGCATTGGGTCCCATTTTTTCAAAGCCTTTGGTATGACCCAACCGGGATTCGAACCCCGATCTCCCAGTCCCGGGGCGGACACTCATACCACTAGGCCACCGGAGCTGATAACTGGATTATTGCCAATCCGTACATTATAGACATGCCACTATTGCATTGTTACCAGTAGAAATTAAATGTTATTCAATATCTCAAAAGCTGTAAGACATTATGTTGTTTTGCACGATATTGAACTGTTTTCTAATAATGTTCTGTTGTTAAATAAAGTAAAAGGAGAAAAAAAATGTTTCCCTAGAAGTTTTTAAATGTTCCCGTTTAATCCGATTAATTGATTAATCGAGTCGAGACCCCATCCGATTAATCGATTATCTAAATAATCATTTGTTGCAGCCCTAAAAACAATCATCGGTAGAATACCGTCATATCTTCGCTCATTACTCATCACTTCCAACAACCAGCGCAATTTACATTCCAGTAACCTAATCTCTATGGTTATTCCCAAAGCTTGCACCTCCTTTGGCCGCTCCTCATTCCAGTTTGCTGCTCCCAATGACTGGAATGAACTGCAAAAATCACTAAAGCTCACTACCTACATTCCATTATCTACCTTCAATAATTCATTACAATCAATAGTTTCTGATCAATGTGCCTGCTTCTGAGTGCTTAAAGATTGTTTTAAGTCTGTTTTGATGGCTTGTACATATTATATATTTGAACAGTCCTCTGTTTTATCTTATTTTTATCTTGTATTTTTTTATATCATCTGTTTTTCTTTGGTGTAAAGCTAACTATGTGTCTGTTGCTGCTGCCTTTTGGCCAGATCGTCGTAAATGAGAATGAGTTCTCAATCGACACATCTGTATAAATAAAAGTTAAACAAAATAAACAAGATTTTTTTCAACAATGAGAATGGAGCAGGGGGCTCCATCCTGTCCGGACGGAATGCACCCAGATTCCTGGAAGGAGTGGAATATTATATGCCTCTCCCAGCTGTCTGTGGAGGGTGTAGAAGACATTTTGGTTTTTGGAGTTATGATTTCTGGATTTCTTCTTATTGGAGTTGGAGGATTTCTGGTATTTCGGAAATTTGGAAATTCAGGGGCAGAGACCACTCTAGAGGTTCTAGCTACGATCCCAGTGTTATTGCGCAAAATGAATGTGATCTTGGAGAAGGTTACTGCAAGGTATGGGCTAATTTAAACCCAATTATTGGATTCACTGACGGACTGAAAACCAGCTAAAAACTGCAAGGCAGAGAGAATATTATCTCTGCCTGCCCCAAAACAACTCTTCTTATCTGAATCTGGTGCCCTTGCAGCCTTGAGCTGCAAAGAAGATCAACCCCCACAGAAGGAATACAGACAGATGCTGTGAAACCTGCCCCCCCTTGGAACTGTGGCCTGGCCTTGCAAGGAGGAGGTTCCCAGCCCCGCCCTGCCCACCTCTTGGAGACTCATGTTTTTGACTGTTTGTGCTTATCAGTCTATATATGTTGCTCCCCCTGCTGCCCACCCCACACATCATCCTCATTAGTTTAATCCAGGGGTCGGCAACCCAAAATGTTCAAAAACCCATATTGGACCAAAAAAACAAAAAACAAATCTGTCTGGAGCCTCAAAAAATGAAAAGCCTTATATAAGCCTTATATGAAGGCAACACAAGTGTATATTAGCTATATTAGCATACTATCAAAATGACTAAGTAGGCTACAAATACATCACGAGCATTCATGATTAAATGTTTATTTCCTTCAGCGCATCCTGGAGAGAACGACATACCACGTGACTACTCTGCTGTACGATATTTGGTGCTTTAAGTTTAACTTCCATTACAATATTAATCAGTGGTATTAATTTGATAATTTCTTCTTGCGGCCCATCACAGTTCACATACCTGCATAACAGCACTGTCTGTTTGATATCAATCACATCACATGACAGGATGGAGCTGAATTGTCTTTGATTTACTGATTGGTGATGTCACCTGCCATTTTAATGGTCCTTTCTTTTACCGTCTTTGCGGCGAGAGGCATGTGTTTAATTTTCTGGATTGCAGAGTGTTGTGGGGTGCAACAGCGCAACATTATCATGATCGCCAGTGAAAAAAAGGTAAAAAACAGGCTAACTTTTCACCGTTTTCCTGCTTGGATACATAACCACGGAGACATAAAGTCTCGACTCGCTGGGACCACAGCTGTAAAGCCTAATTTATACTTCTCCGTCAGCTCGAATGTGGAGTCACGCACATGCATTGACGGGGGTGTTTTCCCTTCATACTTCTCCGTCACCTAGGGGAGAGTTGCAAAGCAATTCCCCTCCAGGACAACAGAGGGTGTAGCGCTTTTCTGGGGTAGCCTGCCACCATTACAGCCATGTATCCAGTCCACGATAGTGTATTTTCTACTGCGTTTACATTGTTTTAATATACTTTAGAGACTTTTTAACACGGATGAATTTGTCCCTCATTCTCCTCCATCTCTTCATGCGCTCGCCACCTCTAAACCCATTAGTGCTGGGTATTGCGGCCAATTTCCTAAATCGATTCGATTTTGATTCATAAGGCTCTGAATCGATTAATCACAATTCGATTCAATTAAGTCTGGTCTGAAATAATTAAAATGTTGAGGTAGAAAATGACGTTTCTATCGTTTTGACGAGCTCAACGACTAAATTTGAAATAAAACACACATCAGTGGTATTGGTTACTTTTTTTGTCTAATTTTTAAAATATTTTTATTCCTTAAAATGTGTATATATATTCAACATTTTTGAATTTTTAATCTTTATAATTTTAAGTATTTCTATTTTGTTTTCTTGTTGTTTACTCTTTATTTTTAACATTTACTCTCTTTTTTGCTCCTGTAATGAATATCATTGCTGCTGTGACACCAAACCTTCCCCACTGAGGGACAACAAAGGGATTTTGTATTCTATTTCTATTCTATTCTTCTATCAGTAGCCTTTCCAGTTACTGTTTTAAAGTCAGTTAAATCTTTTTTAACAGGCCAACAACAACAAAATAGTAATTCTCCTAAATGAAAATGCAATATCTCAGCTATTAACATTCATGCTTTGGAACAGAAAAATTGCATAAAAACACAATAATTCAAACTCTGTTTGCTCAACTGTTCAAGCCAGAGACCTGCATCTCTCTCTCTCTCTCTCTCTGAGCTGAAGGAGGAGTTAATCAGTGAGACTCATGTGTTGTTTTTGTTCATCTTCATCACAGACAACAGTTGCTCTCACAGGTTTCTGCTGCTGAACATGCAGAACATTTAAGCATCCTGAGCATTGGAGTAGGGTCAGTGTGTCAGGGAGGACAGATAGAAACTGCAGCAGCCACAAACTGACTTGAGCGTGTCACGTCACTGGAGTTCATCCGTCTGCGCTTTATGTCCGCGAAGAAGTTACCGAATCTCAATTTCTGGGCTTCAAAGTTGACAAAGCGCTGAGTAAACTTGGCGCTGAGTAAACTTGGCGCTGAGTAAGATGAGTGTTTTCAGTTTGTCCCAGACTGAGGAGGGTAACGCTGCAGACGCCGAAATAACTATTAGCACCGATGCTAACGACTGTAACCTGAAAGGAGGGGGCGTTTCGAGTGACGCGATACCGCCGCAAAGCATCATGGGATTTGTAGTCTTTGCGGCAAAACGAGCCGGCGGGCCACTCTTGTTAAAGGGGAAAAATTGATCTTAGGCTTTATGAATCGATTTTGCAAAATTTATATGAAATCGATCCAGAATCGATTAAATAGATTTTTTTACCCAGCCCTAAAACCCATGTTTCCCGTCATTTCCGTCCACGAATAAAACGCTTGCTGCGTATCTTTGTACCAGTTCAGTGACAGTCACAGATTAATAAACCTTCATATTTTTGGACTTTTTCCGCAAGGCGTTCTTCAATCTGCTCCGTGTCTGCAGCTAAATATCTTCAGCTCTCTTTATTTTTTGAGTCGGCAATGGCAGTGTTGTTGACGTATTTCAAGGAAGTGGTGTCCTGACCAATCACAAGCTTGCACTCGCCGTCGCTCTCGAGGGACAGTTACTGTTGTCCGTACTGTTGTCTGTACCCTCCACCTTCCATTCCAACACATATGAAGATTTATTGAAGGAGAGGGCTGAGCAGCGGGGGGGCTGCACTAACATGGCAGGCCACGATGGCAACAAGAAAGGAGGCAGGAAGAATCAAGGAAGACAGTTAAAAACAGGGCATGTCTTTGTCACCCTCTGCGAGCTTGTCGGAGAGCCCTTGCACTGACGCAAAATGGCGCTGTGTGTCTCTGTACCGACGCAGACGGAGAAGTATAAATTAGAGAGCTGCAGCAGAAACAAATTGTCGTCTGTGCTCCAGTCTTGGGTCTTTCATATGTATCCAAACCGTTTATAATCCTGATTTTGTCCACATACTGGTCCCTGGATTCCTTATTTAATGTATCCAGTAAAGAATAAGATCTAAAGTATACACCATGTGAAATTAATCTGTTTCAACAGGTGCACGTGGTCACTGCAGCTCGCTGTCCCCCAGAGAGAATGAGTGTTGTAGGGAGACACCAAAGGTATTTATAGATTAGGGCAGTGGTCGTCCAATCCTTATCAGAAAATATTTAGGCTTTCCATGAATAAACTGGGTCTACATCATCTACTGGGACTAAGCCAAACCAGAGAGAAGACTACACTTGGTCTGAGTGTTATTACACAGAACTAAGTACTACAAAGTGAAATATATGAACTACAAAGTTACATACATGTCATATATGTTAATCACCATGACATACACCAAAATGTTTACAAAAACAAAACATATTTACCATGTAAAATGTTATAAATTATCCAAACTGATTGTCGTATTATTGGTTATGAAGCTGTTTCTATGATCTCAACACAATTTCCCAATTCTATTTAAATGGTAAATGGCCTGTATTTGTATAGCGCCTTCTTAGGGTTCTACAACCCCCCAAGGCGCTTCACAACACAGTCATTCACCCATTCACACGCTGGTATTTGTATAGCGCCTTCTTAGGGTTCTACAACCCCCCAAGGCGCTTCACAACACAGTCATTCACCCATTCACACGCTGGTGGGGATGAGCTACGATGTAGCCACAGCTGCCCTGGGGCGCACTGACAGAGGCAAGGCTGCCGAGCACTGGCGCCAACAGTCCCTCCGACCACCACCAGCAGGCAAGGCGGGTTAAGTGTCTTGCCCAAGGACACACAGCAGCATTCTCTGGCCGGAGCCGGGATCGAACCTGCAACCTTCCGATTACTGGACAACACGCCCTACCTCCTGAGCTACTGCTGCCCTTTATACCACTCAGTATTGTAAATGGTCTGAATAAATCACATTTCAAACTAGTGCCACTATAAATGAATAACCTTAACACTTATAATCATTTAAATATTATTTCAATTCAAAATTGAGATGTAAAACTTTCACCTATATTTTAGTAAGCCTGACTTCCATTTTTAGTTATGTGGAAGTACTGTAATCAACATTGAGATATGACCGAGATACTCCCTATGCTGTAGGTGATGCACAGATGTGAACAGGTGGGTGTGGTCACCTGCATTACTGAACACCCAGGGTTTGAGCCTGTGGCTCTGAACCCATATGTGCTGCTGGCTGTGCACGGCACATACCTGCAGCTCTTCGGACAGATGCAGGACACAGTGTGGAACAGGTCAGTTACATGACTCAAGTAAAAGTGCATGATACACTGTAGTAAACAACAAAACTTATGTACTTCCTAGAGGTGCCTGAAAAAATCGATTCTCATTCGAATCGTGATTCTTACTTATAAAGATTCAGAATCGATTCATAAAGGTTCAGAATCGATTCTGTCTGAAAGTCTTTATGTAAACTGCCGTATTTCCGAGCGTCCCTGAACGCATCATCGCTGGCGCACCGGCGCTAGCTGTAGTTGCTCTGCTGTGTGCTCCTACGCTGCAATCTGCTGAAATACGAAAGAGACTTACCTTTATTATTATCCTGTGTGCGTTTTATGAGTCAAGAAGTAAGTTGCATTATGTTTTATAATGTTTAAATGGCGTTATCCTGTTTAGTTTGACTGTTGTTTCATGCCGAGTGCACCGTGCGTTATTGATGCTTGTTAAGACTTAGGCTACGTTTACACTGCAGGTCTTGATGCTCAATTCCGATTTTTTGAGTAAATCCGATTTTTTTGTGTGGCTGTTCACATTATAACTGAAATGCGACATCAAACACTCTCCAGTGTGAACGCTTCACGGCCCCAAAGCAGCCCGCATGCGCAGAAGACAAGAAGTCACAGTCAGAACCAGGAGAGGTGGAGTTGTGATGTGAAAGCCTCACAGACAGTTCAGACACACACGTGACCTGAGTCTCTCGTTTTGGGGTGGAAACTATTTTAAAAACTATTTTACTCCTTATTCCCGCCATCTTCCCGAGTTAGTATTCCCTGAAAATGTTTTGGTATTAAGTTCATTCACGGAGAACCCCCTGTCACGCTGTCACGTAGACCGAAACCGGAGATGCGCTTCGCTCCAGCAGCACCTCCCGCTCTCATGCTTTCTTGTATTTTTAATTCCAAAACTTGACAGGATGTCCCACAGACCCCTGAATCCTTCTGTCAGCGCTGCTCTTCAGCGCTTCTCCTCAGAAAAGTCCTGACACGACGCTCACCTCCACTGAGCAGTGACGTAGGAGGTGGATTTAATGCGACATGACCGTTCAGACTGCAAAAAACTCGGATAGGAGGCGGATTTAATGCGACATGACCGTTCAGACTGTAGTTGCTTTCAAAAAATGCGCATATGTGTCACAATCAGTACTGCATATTGAAACGACCTGGATCGGATTAGGAACAATCGGATCTGTGCTGTTCAGACTGTCACAAAAAAATCAGATAAGGGTCACAGGCAGGTCAACATGTGGATTTGATGTGCTTTTGCCTGCAGTGTGAACATAGCCTAATTAGTGCCTGTTAGTCTTCATAATGTTAAACTTTGTTGCCACACATACTTGAAAAGTATTTGACTGCATTACTTTCAAAGCTACTATTAGGTAACTGTAAAGATGTGTTAAATTTTACAAGGTATAAGCAACAATAAATGTTGCCTTTTCATCAAAAGATTGCCTCTGTTTACAGTTTTAGAATCACTTTATTTTACCTTGTAAATTAGCATTTTCTTAAACATAACCAGTTTTCTTTTAAGTAAAATAACAATTTACCATAGCTTTTTCTAACTTGCAGAAGAAAGTAGTTAGACCTGGAACTGACACTCTTTGTTAATTTTGATCTGTGCTTAAGAATGTGTTATCTGCACTTTCAGATGGAGCACCTTTAGCTGCAGGGTCTATGGAGCTGTCAGCTCAGCTAGACCCCCTATTAGAGAGAATTAAGACGCAGTTTAAGAAAGCAGCTGACTATGGTAAAATTAGTGAGACAACACAAAATCCCAGACGCAGGGGGAGGGGCAGAGCGTTTCGTCATGGTCGCCGGAACCGATCAGATTACGATCCGTGCGACCATGACGTGACATGCTGGAACTGCAATCAGAAAGGACACTTAGCTAAGACCTGTAGGCTACCCCCAGCACCACGCTCTGAGGGCAAGGTTAAGGTCATTGATAATCCGAACAGTAGGGATAACCCTTATCCGAGGTACCAGGCATGACTAGAGCCAGAAACTGATACAAAAGCTATCACAGACACACTACCACGGTCAGATCCCGCGGCGACACAGGAGGGCGATAGGGATAACACAACTGTTGACATTTTTGCTGCACTCAGAAAGTGGACAGACATCTCCAAGGCTCCCACACGTGTTATCTTGTTTAATGGGAAACCGTTCAGCTGTCTGTGCGATACCGGAGCCTGTAGGACGGTTCTTACGGCACCTCCTCCTGAAACTAAGTTCTCATCCGATACGATTTTCATTAAAACTGCAGCTGGTCATATTAAAAAGCACAAACTAACCAGGCCCATTCAGGTTAGAGATCAGGAGACAGGAGCTAACACTCACATACCATTGCTAATAGACTCCACATGTCCTGTCAATCTACTCGGACGAGACCTCATGATGAAATTAGGCATTTCTGTCGTATGCACACCTGAAGGCATGACTTCTGAAATAAATCCACCAGATTCGCAAGACATTCTCGTGTTAAAAGATGATGGGGAACATCATTACTGGTGGTCCTTGGACGTGACGTCGACACATGTGTCTAAGGAGCTAGCAGACTTAGCTTTTGCTAAAGCTAGTGCAATGAATTATGACCAGTTCGGTGAATCTGATCACATGCCACCTGCTGAGTTACATGTCACACTCAGGTACAAAAAGGAGCCTGGGCCTGACATGCCATATGACACTAAATTTCACAAATTAACAGATCACACCATTACGCTTCAACACCTGTACATAACACCACGGGGAAATGCGGTTTGTTCTGTTATTTTGTCTCAAGAACAATATCGCCTTTCTCGCGTCAGACCTGCTCACATGTCTGTGCTAAAAGACAGAAATCGCCCTTGGAAAAGCATGAGTGACCTCCTTGCTGACGCGATAAGCGAAAAATATGATACAGATGACCCTGACGGCTGGAAGCGCAGCTCGTCAGGAAAATGCCGCCGCACACTAGGCTGGAAGATAAGAGTGTCTCCAAACACACATTTACACGAATGAGACAAGCCAGATACGTCCTTGACGTGCGCAGTTGCACTGGAGGACTATCCGGAGCTAAAAAACATTCCAAATGACCTGTGGTCAAAAGGCCCAACTGATGTAGGACTGATAAAAGGATGTTTACCCGTTAAGGTGCAAGAAAAATCACACTACAGACCGCAAGTAAGACAATATCCCATCAGCAGAGAGGCTGAGGAGGGTATTGCACCTGTGATTGAAAGCATGCTCCAGGCAGGCATAATCAGACCTGCACCTGAGTTCACGTGTCTTTCGCCAATTTATCCTGTACGGAAGCTTGGCAGAGACACGTGGAGGCTCATCCAAGATCTCAGGCTAGTAAATCAGTCTATTGTCCAAATAGTGTCTGATGTGCCCAACCCACACACTATTTTGAACCAAATCACACCTGACAAAAAGTGGTTCACTGTTACTGATTTGAGTAATGCATTTTTCTCAGTACCCTTGCACCCAGAGTCCCAGCATTGGTTCGGCTTCATTTTCCAGGGTAACAAATACACCTTCACAAGATTGGCCCAGGGGTACGCAAATGCACCCCATGAATATACAAAAGCGTTAAGAGCTTCTATGTTTAGCTGTGAGCTCCCTGCACATTCACAAATCCTACTATATGTAGATGACATTCTGATTGCATCAGACACTGAAGCAGCATGCAGAGAAAGCACTTTACACGTTTTGCAGCACCTTTATGAGCAAGGTCACAAGGTTTCACTCAGTAAGCTTCAACTATGGAGACCTTCAGTGACCTATTTAGGTCACACCCTGTCCGGTGAAGGAAAAGCTCTGTTACAAACTCGGAAAGCTGCGATACAGGAAGCTGCTAAACCTGTAACAAAGAAACAGATGATGTCATTCTTAAGGCTCGCTAACTTCTGTCGCACTTGGATTCCTGACTTTGCATTTATGGTATCGCCTCTCCAGAATATCATTTATGGCAAAGATCTAGCTTTAAATGACAAAATCTGCTGGACACCTGAAGCNAGTGGACAGACATCTCCAAGGCTCCCACACGTGTTATCTTGTTTAATGGGAAACCGTTCAGCTGTCTGTGCGATACCGGAGCCTGTAGGACGGTTCTTACGGCACCTCCTCCTGAAACTAAGTTCTCATCCGATACGATTTTCATTAAAACTGCAGCTGGTCATATTAAAAAGCACAAACTAACCAGGCCCATTCAGGTTAGAGATCAGGAGACAGGAGCTAACACTCACATACCATTGTTAATAGACTCCACATGTCCTGTCAATCTACTCGGACGAGACCTCATGATGAAATTAGGCATTTCTGTCATATGCACACCTGAAGGCATGACTTCTGAAATAAATCCACCAGATTCACAAGACATTCTCGTGTTAAAGGGTGATGGGGAACCTCATTACTGGTGGTCCTTGGATGTGACGGCTACACATGTGTCTAAGGAGCTAGCAGACTTAGTTTTTGCTAAAGCTAGTGCAATGAATTATGACCAGTTCGGTGAATCTGATCGCATGCCACCTACTGAGTTACATGTCACACTCAGGTACAAAGAGGAGCCTGGGCCTGACATGCCATATGACACCAAATTTCACAAATTAACAGATCACACCATCACGCTTCAACACCTGTACATAACACCACGGGGAAATGCGGTTTGTTCTGTTATCTTGTCTCAAGAACAATATCGCCTTTCTCGCGTCAGACCTGCTCACATGTCTGTGCTAAAAGACAGAAATCGCCCTTGGAAAAGCATGAGTGACCTCGTTGCTGACGCGATAAGTGAAAAATATGATACAGATGACCCTGACGGCTGGAAGCGCAGCTCGTCAGGAAAATGCCGCCGCACACTAGGCTGGAAGATAAGAGTGTCTCCAAACACACATTTACACGCATGAGACAAGCCAGATACTTCCTTGGCGTGCGCAGTGGCACTGGAGGACTATCCGGAGCTAAAAAACATTCCAAATGACCTGTGGTC
>SSNS01000776.1:10765-40670 GCA_006937985.1 Aphyosemion australe | reverse complement strand
GAAAAAAGTGAACCTACGGATTTTACGAGAAATGTTCGGTTTGGGCGTGGCTAACCGTCAAACATTGGCCTGCCGCCACGCCATGCTTTACTCTCAAAGCTCCATATTTGACCCCTTTAACCTAATCAGCATCAATTTTAGCCCAATAGCAGTGGACCTGTTGGCCTCTCTTTGTGTCCAGTATTGGCAGGTATCGAAAGAAGGTGGGGCTTGGGGGCCATGGCGAATTTTGATGTCACGCCATGCATTTACGTTTGCCTGTCATTTCCTCAATTTTCATGATATTGCCACAAAACTTGGGGTGAGCCATCCTAGTCCGACCCTCAATAGAAGGTGATGTAAAAATCCGGTGGGCGTGGCCTAATTTTTGAAATAGCGCCCCCTATGAATATTTAAACTGTCAGCCCCAAGCCATGCTTTGCTTGAGAATTACTAAACGTTGCACGCTGATGTAGTGTCTCAGTACCTACAAAAAAGTCTCTTTAAGCTATGCTCTATATTGCACAGGAAGTCGGCCATTTTGGTTCCAGACTCCATTTTGTTATTTTTTCACACTTTCTTTTGACGGTCATGCTCCGTTGGCCCTTTGACCTATCACCTTCAAATCTTGGTTATATACTCTTAACACCATGTGGAAAAAAGTGAACCTACGGATTTTACCAGAAATGTTCGGTTTGGGCGTGGCTAACCCTCAAACTTTGACCTTTCGCCATGACATTCATTGGTTTTAATAACTTCCATGCGAATGATCAGAACTTTATCAAACTTTGTCGGTGTCATCACAGACCACATCTGAAGACTATGACAGTGTTGATTGCTGACATCACCTAAGCCCCGCCCACTGAACACAGGAAGTGTATCGTTTTATGTTGAAATAGCCATATTTTAACTCTATAATTTAGTCAAAGTCACATTGAGTACATGGCGGCGTAATTACCACGTCAGTTCTGGCAGCTTTCCAGAAATGGAGGAGCTTTGACGCCATGGCGAATTCTGGCGTGACGCCGTGAACTTACGTTTGACTGTAACTTTCACTAACACCCTCCTATCAGCATGAAATTTAACATGGTGAAAAACAATCCAGGCCCTCAACCAAACAGGCGCAAATGGTTGGTGAACATGGTCTTATTTCAGCACAGCGCCCCCTAAATACCTTTAAACTGTAATAACTCCTACAGACAAGGTCACAACTGCACCAAACTTGCTTTGTGTCATCACACAGAAGTGCCCAACACATTCCTGTGGTCATTGGTTGATTTAACTTTAGCCCCGCCCCCTCAGAGATTTTTGGCCCTGAGCAACACATGCATGGTGCAATTCACACCAAACTGCACACAAATGATTGTTGATAACCTACAAACTGCTCAATGGGATTTTTAATGCAATTTGGGACAGCGCCCCCTAGATACAATAAAACATTAATAACATCTACAAAAAAGCTCTAAACTGTACCAAACATGGTGGGAGTCATCACACCACTGCACTCAACAAATTTATGTGCTCATTGGTTCAAATCAACTTTACACCGCCCCCTTTAAGCCCTTTACCTCTACATAACTGGGTAAAAGGGCTTTTGTTCACTCTGCTCCTTCTGCATGGAACAGGCTGCAGGAAAACTGGAAACTAACCGAGCTTATCTCCTTGAATACATTTAAAACCAAACTGAGAGCCCTTGAGAGAGATACCCTGTGTTGCAATTGCCTTCTGTAATTCTGTACATAACATGTCTGTGTAACTGGAAAATATATATATATATGTTGTAACTGTAACTCTTGCTGCCTCTTGGCCAGGACTCCCTTGAAAATGAGGTTTTTAATCTCAATGGGACCTTCCTGGTTAAATAAAGAATAAATAAAATAAATAAAAATAACACATGCAACATCTGATTGATGCCAAACTAACACAAAACCATCATTGTCAACCTAGGATGACCTCAATGAGATTTTAATGTAATCGCCCACAGCGCCCCCAAGATAACTTCAAACTTTAATAACTTCGAAAAACTAAATCACAATTGTACCAACCTTCACTTGTGTCATCATTTGACTGCACCAAACATATTTATGTGGTTGTTGGTTCAAATCAATTTAGCTCCGCCCCCTTTCAACCATTTGCCACTAGATAACACACGCAACATCTGATTGACCCCAAAATAACACAAACCCATCTTTGTCAACATATGATTGTATTTTCATGTCATCTGCCTCAGCGCCCCCTAGATAAGTTCAATGTATATTAACTTTTAAGAACATGGTCAGAATTGCATGAAACTTGGTTTGTGTCATCACACCACTGCACCAAACACATTTATGTGGTTGTTGGTTCAACTCCCTTTAGCTCCGCCCCTTGAAGCTGTATGCTTCTAGAAAACAAACGCAACATCTGATTGACGCCAAACTAACACAAAACACTGCTTAACTCAATAGTGTGGTAAATTTAGAGCATTCCTTAGTGGTGAGATGCATATTTTTTTGGCAGGCTCAGAGAAGATGCTGAGTTGGGGTGAGGTGCGGATTAAGTGACGGCTTGGTTTCCGGGATCGCGGGGGTTGACTTTTCTGTGCCGTGGTGGTGCTCAGGTCCCCCTGGGCTGCCACAATAGGCCGGAGCGGCGCTGAGCTTCGAGGGCCGAACGACGCTGCTTGCAGCTTTAATTGTAATTGCAATTTGGATGACAAATGTCCAATATTTACTCAACAGTAAATTTCTACAAGAATACAAAAAACTGTAAATAACTGTAGGTGGAACTCCAACATTTTTACCTACAAATAATTACAGGCATTGTAATCATTTATTTGTAATTTCTCCATTTTTATAAGTAGCAAAAATTAAAATACAAGGCTGGGCGTAACCTGTTGTGCCAGGACTGTCCACGTTCTGCTCACTCAGCTCTTATTAAACCTGTGATCGGGACCTTTTTACTGTTTAAACCTGTCCTTCCTAGAGCCAGTGCTGCTCTTCAAGATATTGGTCAATTAATCCTCCTTCCTGCAATTAATCATTAACAATGTACTTAACTACAAATTTTAATTTAGCGAAATAAAATGTACAGTTATTTACATGAATCACATGCACATCTCATTTTAGAACTAGACTGAAAAAGTTTTCAGCAGTACACAATATTTTTAATTTTGTCTTTGTCCAAAATCAGTTACTGAGTTAATGAGACTCTTTGGCCTTGAGTATAGTACAGTAAGTGTTGTTTGTTTGTTTTGCAGGTGAAACCGCAGTAACAGGATAAATCCAGCAGGGGGTGAACAAACAGTGGATGGATTCTCACTTTTTCTGTTGCAAAATAAATGAAGAAAAAACATTGTGGTTGGTTGTTGCCTGAGTTCATTCAGTAACATTTAACCACAACACAGGAGAACATATCACTAGTAGCCTCTTTTATAAAACAATGCTGCCAATTTGCCGCAACGCCGATGCAGCATCAGGGAGCGTTAGGTCGTTTATAAGAGCTCAGACCGTGGCGGTAATGTTGCGCAATCATGTCCGTTTTATAAAAGATTACGCGATGGCAGCATAAAGGGGGTATGGGGGCGGTCTCTGCGCTGTCGGGGACTTCCATGTATCTTGGACATAACTTGCTCCTCCACCATCCCTATGAGCTGTCAGATGATCTGAGCTGCAGATCTAACGGAGAAAAGCTCCCAGCGCTGTGCATCGCTCCAGTTTATCATCTCAGCTGGTCTTGTTTACAAAAGTGAAACTTAAGCACAAGTTTACTTTCATTTTCAATATAGTTCCCGGCCGGAGCTCGGCATTAATTTATCACATGGTCATGACACCTCCCTCTGTTGCGCCAACGCTTAATGTGCGTTTATAAGACCGGTGAAGCCGCAAAGTTATTATCAAGCGTGGCGGCACGAATGCCGCAAAATTCCCTCAACGTGATACTGCCATGGCGCGTTCATAAGAAACACGCTGCGGTAATATTGCGCTGATTTGCCGGCATGGTGTGTCTTATAAAAAGGGCTAGTGATTCATGAGAGCAGGACATGGTGGTACAGCGGCCACTCCACCTCACCACCTCCAGCTCAGATCCAACCAAGGCTTGTCGTGCATAGTTTCCACTGCTGGGACACCTTCTCATCCCGAATGTGGGCTGGTATCACTGGAGGATGTCCAAGCCAGACGATCCATCCTGAATCTGGGTCATCTGACCCACTAGCCAGAACTAGCTCGGAACCACATGGAGGGTCGCCTGAACACATCAGCTGGACTCCGGTCACAGGTGTCCTCTTCATCCTGTCCTGCTTCAGAAGGAAAGGATCTTTAGGTTCACCCATCCTCATCCTGGCATACATTGGTTATTACTCCAGGATTATAGTCCTGTAGCAGCTTGTTATCCCATTCTGTATTATAGATAACACTTTTAACGGTTTATTCTCTTATTAGTTTTAGTCTGAAATAATTAAATGTAAACAAAAAACCTACCCTGCCGCAAAACGGCTATTGTCCAATCACATATCATAGAAACCCATTACTATCCGACAACTCCAAACAAAATGATGAAGCTAAGCCTAATTTACTACTAAGCATTAGCCTCGATAGTAGTCGTCTCCCCTTAGTTTCCCTTCAGAACCTCCTCATCGAGCTCAACCAGCAACACCCAAGCATGAGTGCTCCCCCCCCCCCCCCCCCCCGCGGCTGGGTGGAGGTCCGCCTCCCAGACTATCCAAGACCCTTTATAAGACACACCGTGCCGGCAAATCAGCGTAGTATTACCTCAACCGTGTGTCTTATAAACACACATTAAGCCTTGGCACAACAGAGGGTGGTGTCATGATCACGTGATGAATTAATGCCGAGCTCCAGCCGGGAACTATTGAAAATGAAAGTAAACACGGGCATAAGTGTCTTCTGTAAACAGACTCAGCTGAGATGATAAACTGGATCAATGCAGAGCGCCAGGAGCTTTTCTCCATTAGAGCTGCCTGCAGCTCAGATCATCTGACATCTGACAGCTCACAGGGACACCGCATCACCACTCTTCTGATCCACGCGTCCCCAGACGCTGCCTTCTCCCGAACTCCCAACTCCTTGTTCCCTGCTATGCTTCGCTCAGCGGAGCCGACACTAATATATCCCTCCACTGCATACTGTAACCCTTTTTGCCTCGATCTGGATGATATTGTGGAGGAATTGCTCCAAAAAATGTCGCTGACATGCATCTGTCTACTTCTTTCCATTGCGGAGTTCTGCAGAGCTGCAGTGTTTGATCTACTTATTGTCAGACTTAGCAACAGTAACTAGGGGGGGGGGGGCTCAGAGAAAGGCTAATTGTTTAGGTCTATAAAAAATTCTGAGAGGGCAGAATATCACTTTATTACAGATTAGGCTAAGAACAAAATATTGCGGCCACAGATTAAGTGTAATGGTCATACATAATAAGCACACATAATAACTTACAGGTGCTGGTCATAAAATTAGAATATCATGACAAAGTTGATTTATTTCAGTAATTCCATTCAAAAAGTGAAACTTTCATATTAGATTCATTCATTACACACAGGCTGATAGATTTCAAATGTTTATTTTAATGTTGATTATAACTGACAACTAATGAAAATCCTAAATTCAGTATCTCAGAAAATTTGATAATCAATTAAGACCAATGCAAAAAAAAGGATTTTTAGAAATGTTGGCCAACTGAAAAGTCTGAACATGAAAGGTATGAGCATGTACAGCATCAATATTTAGTTGGGGCTCCTTTGGCCTGGATTACTGCAGCAATGCGGCGTGGCATGGAGTCCATCAGTCTGTGGCACTGCTCAGGTGTTATGAGAGCCCATGTTGCTCTGATAGTGGCCTTCAGCTCTTCTGAATTGTTGGCTCTGGCGTATTGCATCTTCCTCTTCACAATAGCCCTTAGATGTACTATGGGGTTAAGGTCAGGCCAGTTTGCTGGCCAATCAAGAACATGGATACCATGGTCCTTAAACCAGGTACTGGTAGCTTTGGCACTGTGTGCAGGTGCCAAGTCCTGTTGGAAAATGAAGTCTGCATCTTCATAAAGTTGGTCAGCAGCAGGAAGCATGAAGTGCTCTAAGACTTCATGGTAGACGGCTGCGTTGACATTGGACCTTAAAAAACACAATGGACCAACACCAGCAGATGACATGGCACCCCAAACCATCACTGACTGTGGAAACTTTACACTGGACCTCAAGCAACGTGGATTCTGAGCCTCTCCTCTCTTCCGCCAGACTCTGGGTCCTTGACTTCTAAAGGAAATGCAGAATTTACTTTCATTAGAGAATATAACTTTGGACCCCTCACCAGCAGTCCAGTCCTTTTTGTCTTTAGCCCAGGTGAGACGCTTCTGATGCTGTCTCTTGTTCAAGAGTGGCTTGACACGAGGAGTGTGACAACTGAAACCATGCCTTGCATACGTCTGTGCGTGGTGGTTCTTGAAGCACTGACTCCAGCTGCAATCCACTCTTTGTGAATCTCCCCCACATTTTTGAATGGGTTTTGTTTCACAATCCTCTCCAGGGTGCGGTTATCTCTGTTGCTTGTAGACTTTTTTCTACCACATCTTGTCCTTCCCTTCACCTCTCTATTAATGTGCTTGGACACAGAGCTCTGTGAACAGCCAGCCTCTTTAGCAATGACCTTTTCAGGGTATATGCAGGAAACTCAAACTTAAATTTAAGACCTTTTCAAGACTTTTTAAGACCTTAGAAAATAAAAATCAAGACTTTATCGCAATGAACTAATCAACTGTTAAACACTAATCTATTCTTTTTAAATATTGCATTGCGGTGGGACACGTCACGTTTGGGACAGCAAGGCTGTAGCAATGGTACGTCAAGTCACGTGGTACGGAAACGCAAGCAAACAACTGGCATAGTAGAACAAAAAAAATATTTTATTTTAATAGTTTACATGAATCTAATTGCATTACCTGCAAACTTAGAAGGTGTGAAAAAGGTGACAACTAACCCCCGCCCACCCGGAACAAGGTCCTCGTATGCTGCAGATTAGCATCTATGCATCTACTGGGTTTTGTAGTGACCTGACATTTACATACTTTAATTGCAACAATAACTTGTTAGAATAATTTAAAAAATCATCAATGGGATTTTTTGCAAAATGCAAACGATTTTCTACCACGGTCAGTCTGCTCAAAAAAATTAAAAATATAATGGAAGAATTGATCAGAAAATTACTAGGGATGATATTAACAATTATTATGAGACTAATTCACAGAACACATGTGAAAATATTCCAAAATACTGAAATTATTCTTAAGTAGGGTGACCAGATCCCAACTCACCAAATGTGAGACAAAGATTACTCAATGTGGGACAATGTGAAATCCTAATGCAAAGAAATAAAGTAAAAAAGAAACTTCTATTCTGCCTTTTAGCTCCAACATCATTTGTAAATATACATAAAAGTATTATTATCATTATATATTTCATGTAATACATATTCTATTTAAATTCAACTTGAACAAGCAAACAGCTTTCAGACTATTTAACAGTTCCTCTCATTACCACAGCTTAACTCAGGCTCTTTGACCTTCTGCAGTGGCTCTGTGTAACTTCAGCTAAAATTATTTAAACCATCAACTCATTTTAAAAATACAGACAAACCCACAATAAAAATGCAGGTTTAAGCAGCTTTTCAGAGTTTTCATTAAATAATTGCACTGACTTTCCACAACAGAATAATAGTAAAAGTACCTATACCACTTTTTAGGATCCATTTATGTTAAATTTGAATTTTCCACTAATATCAACATCCCATTAAAAAATCCATACTTTTTGCAAGTTTATTTCTTCTTAATTTCAAATCTCTATTAGTAGATATGTAGGGAAGAGAAAAAACAAAACATCACTGATTTCTAATCTCTGAAAAAATTCAGATCTAACCTGAGAGTTCCTCAGTTACTTTTTTCCCTCAAAATTCTGAGAATAAGTAATCAAGGATTTCATTAAATTCTCTTGTTATAAAAGGGTTTAGCTTGTCTGTATCTGAAACACAACCCCAGCACCTTGTCTGTGTCAGAATCTCCTTTGGGTTTTAGCATAAACCTGTCTATTTACTGGGAAATCTGCTTTTGACCAACATGTTTTCTGGGACTCTCGGATTTTCTGCTCCGTTTCATATCAGACTCCGCGTCGTGACACGAAAAAAAAAAAGCCTCAGAAACAACAAGGACTGTCAAGAGTTTCTCTGAACATGTCTAGTTTACGAGTCATTACAGTCTTTCTCCGTCGTGCTCACCTGTCCTCCGTGCTCGCTGGAGTTTCTGTTGGTGTTTCGGGTGCCGCCGCGTGAGCTCAGCGTCTTTTTGCCAAGCTGTCTCCGTCGTCAGACTCGTGACCCACTAACAAAGATGGTTTGTGAACGAGCGAAGACCCACTCCTCCTAACAACAAAAACTCTTTGATTCACGCGAACGTCATATTTGGCTTCAGAAATGGCAATTTTCGCCGAAAAGCGACAAGTTTGCAAGTATGAGACGAACGTATTTTAAATTCACGTCAATACTAACAAAATTTAAGACTTTACTACATCAATTTGAGACTTTTCAAGACTTTTCAAGGGTGTAAATTTTCCTTAAATCAATTTCAATACTTTTAAGACTTGTCAAGACTCCGCGGATACCCTGCTTTTGTGTCTTGCCCTCCTTGTGCAAGGTGTCAATGGTTGTCTTTTGGACGACTGTCAAGTCAGCAGTATTCCCCATGATTGTGTAGCCTACAGAACTAGACTGAGAGACCATTTAAAGGCTTTTGCAGGTGTCACAATATTCTAATATTCTGGGATACTGAATCTGGGATTTTCATTAGTTGTCAGTTATAATCATCAAAATAATAGAAATAAACATTTGAAATGTATCAGTCTGTGTGTGATGAATGAATCTAATACACAAGTTTCACTTTCTGAATGAAATTACTGAAATAAATCAACTTTGTCATGATATTCTAATTTTATGACCAGCACCTGTACTTGGTTTGAGGCACTGTCTTGCCTGCTCTCCAACAAGAGGCTTGTGCAAGCAGTGGGGGAAAAGTGCGTTGTCGTGGATGAGGATGTTTTGAATGTGGTTGGCCACTGAAATCCACTTTGCCACAGCCTCCTCCCCGATGCTGATGTGGATGCAGCCCAGTAGAGGTGATTTCTCCACTTTCCCACATCTTGCAGTCCCCTTGTCTTGCTCGGTGCATCTATTTTTTTTTACCAATACCAACAAACATAAAAATATAAATAAGTAAACATCAGGATTAGATAACTACAAATCATACATCACTGACATATACTTACCTTTCCCCATGTGCCAAGGATCAAAGCAGTGTGCAATATCCTTTCCCTCCCTCAAATATTTCTGAACTCCAGTGTGTCTATTTGTAACAATACACTGTACTTTCAGGCCCTTTGCTGAAGCTCAGACAGACTCTGGTAAAACCCTCCTTTTCCATCTGGACACTGTTTCCAACTTCATTGCTCTGCAAAAAAAACAAAATGATTTTAAGCAAGGAACTCTAAAAGTTACGTGTTGATGTTTATATTGTTTTCTAATAACTGGACAAGTTTGATGTCCACAATCCTGTTGGCACTGAGGTCCATCATGGTGTAGCTGCCATTATTTGCACAGTGTCCTATAATTGTGAATTACAGTCAAGCTATGTCACACTGAATGCCAAATTTAATTCCTCTTAAAAACAGCTGAACTTCAATTGCTAAATACACTAGTTACTAAGTGACTAAAAAAAACTTACCAGGTGAATCAGCTCTCATGTCTCCACCAAGCGTCAAAGGCCCATTAGCAATGGCCTCTTCAATGACCTTATCTTGCTCAAGCTTCCACTGCCAGTTAATTGCTGGGATTAGGAGCTTGGTCTGATGGTTATGGAAACACTGTTCAGAGATCCCCTAGATGTTGAATGCCTCCAAGAACTAAAAAAAAAAGACAAATGTATACCTCACCTTCTCACCTTGGCTGTCTGACTGAAGGATGAGCCAGTGAATAGAACAGCGGCAGAGCTGGAGATTGCCCACTGGGATACTGTTCACCAATACTGGAGCACTCACTGGCATATTCACAGTGTCTGCAGTACTCTTTGACACGGAGGAGTGTCCCAATAGTGGTCTGTTGAAGCTCACACCTCCGGGTACAAACAGGACACCTCCAAAAAAGCTCCAGCAGCTGTTCTTCATGGACAATATGTTTTTTGGATTTATGGGGATGGATTTCATTGAAGGAGCAAAATAGCAAAAACATCAGTATTTTCTAACACTTTTGAATTAAAAAACATAATATTAATGTAACTAATGTTTTCATTTATTTCATTACCTTGCACTGGTTACTGTGATATCACTTTCATTCAGGTGATAGGTGGAATCATTAGACACCTCACATCACCTTCGCTTCATTGGTGTTGAGCTATATCTGGGACACAAGGCCTCTGTGAAGGTCCCAGTGTCACATAACATGCTCCTGTTTGGCGCTCGTGCTTGAGTGGCTGTGAAAAAAATATTTTAGTTACAACCAACTAAGCCTAAATTACAATACAACATAGCGCAAAAACATATTGTACAGAAGTTGATGACTCTACAACAACTTGCCATAATAATATACAGGTGATTCTCAAAAAATTAGCATATTGTGATAAAGTTCATTATTTTCTGTAATGTACAGATAAACATTAGACTTTCATATATTTTAGATTCATTACACACAACTGAAGTAGTTCAAGCCGTTAATTGTTTTAATATTGATGATTTTGGCATGCAGCTCATGAAAACCCAAAATTCCTATCTCAAAAAATTATCATATCATGAAAAGGTTCTCTAAACGAGCTATTAACCTAATCATCTGAATCAACTATTAAACTCTAAACACCTGCAAACGATTCCTGAGGCTTTTAAAAACTCCCAGCGTGGTTCATTACTCAAAACCGCAAATAATGGATAAGACTGCCGACCTGACTGCTGTCCAGAAGGCCATCATTGACACCCTCAAGCAAGAGAAGATACAGAAAGAAATTTCTGAACGAAGAGGCTGTTCCCAGAGTGCTGGATAAAGGCACCTCAGTGGGAAGTCTGTGGGAAGGAAAAGGTGTGGCAGAAAACGCTGCACAACGAGAAGAGGTGACCAGACCCTGAGGAAGACTGTGGAGAAGGACCGATTCCAGACCTTGGGGGACCTGCGGAAGCAGTGGACTGAGTCCGGAGTGAAAACATCCAGGGCCACCGTGTACAGGAAATGGGCTACAGGTGCCGCATTCCCCAGGTCAAGCCACTTTTGAACCAGAAACAACGGCAGAAGCGCCTGACCTGGGCTACAGTGAAGCAGCACTGGCCTGTTGCTCAGTGGTCCAAAGTACTTTTTTTGGATGAAAGCAAATTTTGCATGTCATTCGGAAATCAAGGTGCCAGAGTCTGGAGGAAGACTGGGCAGAGGGAAATGCCAAAATGCCTGAAGTCCAGTGTCAAGTCTCCACAGTCAGTGATGGTCTGGGGTGCCATGTCAGCTGCTGGTGTTGGTCCACTGTGTTTTATCAAGGGCAGGGTCAATGCAGCTAGCTATCAGGAGATTTTGGAGCACTTCATGCTTCCATCTGCTGAAAAGCTTTATGGAGATGAAGATTTCATTTTTCAGCACGACCTGGCACCTGCTCACAGTGCCAGAACCACTGGTAAATGGTTTACTGACCATGGTATTACTGTGCTCAATTGGCCTGCCAACTCTCCTGACCTGAACCCCAGAGAGCAGGGCTATTCAAATGGTGGCCCGCGGGCTACGTCCAGCACGCGGGCCCTCACCAGGTGGCCCACCTGACCCTATCCCCCAACCACCAACAGAGAAAACACAGTTAAAAACAGTTTTTGCGTGCGAGTTTCAAAATTCCCACACTGATATTACACTTGAACGCAACACCATCTTAGCAATCACAGACATATATACGTAGACACCCCGTGGACTGGTGCTGCCTATTGGAGCTGCCCATCTACGTATTCATGTCTATGTCTGCAGTTGACCAATGAAAACACACCTTTGGGACGCCGCAGCAGCAAGACTCTCTGGTTTCAATTTATGTTTAAAATGCGGATTATAAACTACACACCCGTTTTATTTTTGTTAACAGACCAAATAAAACCGGAGTTATACTAAAATAATTAAACTAAGAATGGGTTCAGTAGCGTTTTGTTGCTGAGGGAGAGGATGGCTGCTGCGCGATCTGACAGCAGGTGTCAAAAGGTGCGCTGAGGCGCTGTCACGGAGTGGAGAAAACACTGAGACAGACATTGATGGCAAAACTTTAGATATTGGAGCGATCTGTGACAGATAGATAGTTACTTCTCTGTAGTTTAGTGGTTTTATGTATAAAGGAGGATGGAAAGGATGGATGTCCAGCAGACAGATCAGTTGTTTAGGTGGAAGACGAGAAAAGGAGCAGCAAGCGTTTTATTCGTGGACGGAAATGACGGGAAACGTGGGTTTAGAGGTGGCGAGCAAATGAAGAGGTGGAGAATGAGGGACAAATGTGTCCTTGTTAAAAAGTCTCTGAAATACAAAAAAAGCACAAAATAAACTGTAAACACTATATTGGACCGCATACATGACAATTTACCCCATAACGCACTGTTGCTGCATTTTCTTTTGTTTTCTGGAGGCTTCCCAAAAAAATCTAAAATCCGCTTTTAATCCAGCTTGGATGGAAAAATATGTGTGACAGTGAGCATCCTGTCACTGGATCCCGATTGATCATGCACCTGGGCTGCTTGGCCACGGGGATATCCGTGTGGCTGACTGGTTAGCGCGCGTGACTCTCACCCGGAGGTTCGAGTCCCACCCGCCCGGGCCCTTGTTTGTCCACCTTGCCACATGTGTTTATTTTGCATAGCTGCTATGCTATTATTAATTTTCATTTAGTAGCTGCGATAGAGTTAATGCAGGTTAAAAACCATAAAAATTTTGTATTACCAGCTCTGCAACTGTTGAATTGATGCAGATCATTAAAACAATAAGAAGACATTGTGCATTGCTGTTATTTTTATTTGTATTTGTAGTAGTGGTGAAGGTAATAATATCAGTCAAAATATTAAAATTTAAATGTTGTCACTAAAATACATAATAAAGATTTGGGTATCCGGCCCTAAGCTGATCCACGATTTAGAAATCTGTCCCAGTAGAGAAAGTAATTGAATAGGCCTGGCATAGAGAATCTGTGGGATATTGTGAAGAGAAAGTTGAGAGACGCAAGACCCAACACACTGGATGAGCTTAAGGCCGCTATCCAAGCATCCTGGGCCTCCATAACACCTCAGCAGTGCCACAGGCTGATTGCCTCCATACCACGCTGCATTGAAGCAGTCATTTCTGCAAAAAGATTCCCGACCAAGAATTGAGTGCATAACTGAACACAATTATTTGAAGGTGGTTGACCTTTTTTGTATTAAAAACACTTTTCTTTTATTGGTCGGTTGGAATATGCTAATTTTTTGAGATAGGAATTTTGGGTTTTCATGAGCTGTATGCCAAAATCATCAATATTAAAACAATAAACGGCTTGAACTACTTCAGTTGTGTGTAATGAATCTAAAATATATGAAAGTCTAATGTTTATCAGTACATTACAGAAAATAATGAACTTTATCACAATATGCTAATTTTTTGAAAAGGACCTGTATAGAGCAAATTCACCTTTGCTTCTCCTGGCAGGCTTTAGGTTGGCCTGGACACCAGCAAACTTGCTGATAACTGCTTCAGTCTGACAGCCAATGTCCTGTGTTACTGTAGGCTGAAAAAGTATAAACTTCATTGATTAATAAAATAACAGAATGTTGTTTGTGAAATAGCACGTTTTTGCACCTTTTCATCCAAAAAGCACACATCAGCTGGTGCATTTTTACTCGACTGGCACATTTTCATCCAAAAAATCTGGCGCCTTTTTAGCTCAAAAGCGCAAATCCACTATATATTCACAACACCTGCATGCATTCTAAGCAACGCTGCAGTGTACGAACACAAACAATACACCTCGACAAGGACCCCTCAACGTGCGTAATACTCCTTCTATGCAGAATATCCACTGTACAGTTACAGACAACAGACAATAGTGATCAAACGTTGCACTCACCTCCAAATACCTCAGCTCCTGGTGATGTTGGACAGCCGTGGGGACAGGCGCATGAAGAGCAAGCATTGGCACACGGTGCTCTTTAGCCGGAGCCGTTTCAGAAAGCCCATTTCATACTCGGTCAAGTTAGAGAAGGAATCTCAAGTAAAATGTTTGTTGCAAACTCCAGCACAGCGCAGGAGCTTGCCATCTCCAAATCCAAGTGCGCGCAACCTGCCTCCTAATCTCTAAGTCATCTGGAAAAATATGTAAACCAGCGGTACTACTACTGCCTGCAACACTACACCAACGGACCATCCTGACCAGACACACAATACTGGACACACACACACAATACAGGATACTCAATATAAAACACACAAACTATGCTATAAAAACGAAGTTATAAGTACTATCTAATGTGACCTATGCTAACCTATGGCTATCCTAACTATAAATGTAACTAACAATGCTAACACTAGAAACTATGAAAACTAGCTAATGAACAGCAATGCTAAGTGCTAATGTGCTATGCTATGCTAACCTGAAAAATGCAATTGATCAAAGCCCGCCACTCGCTCTTCCAACTCCAACTCGCTACATGGCGTGTGTCTGAGAGATGGTTTTATACCCAATGGGGTGTATCTGTGAGACCAGGCCTGTGCCGTAAAATCTTTCCACCCCCAGTCAATCACAAATTTAAAATGCAGTAGCCACAGTTCAACCCACAAGGGGCAGCACTTAGACGGTTTTAGACCTAGATTCTAGATTTAATCAAGTTTACACAAACATGTCGAAAAATGCACAGAAACAGAAAGACTGAATTTGTAAAGACCCAATTATACTGTTTATAAGCAAAAAAAGGTTATTGTGGGGCTTAGTTACTCTTTAACACATTGTTTCCCCCAAATCGGCTTCTTCTCTGCGATTTACTGTTCATTTCCACGGTTTATTTACATGAGGCTTCCAACGTGTCCGCCACGTCCCAGATAGTGATGTGTCGGTCGCGAACGAAACGGCTCTCAGAGCCGGCTCTTTGATGTGACCGATAGGAGCCGAATCCCTCTTGGAGGAGCCGACTCCCTCTTGGAGAAGCCGGAGAAGACTGGACCTGCAAGCCCCCGAGCCGCTAAAAAGCTGCAAAATGTGCGCGCGCACACACGCGCGCGCTCAGCGTGCCTCTGGTTGCCGTGAGACAGGGGGGTGGGGGTGGAGAGGTGGAGTTGCAAGGCGCCTCTGATGCTGTGAAAGCAGGGAGAGGGGTGCGCGCAAAATGCCTGGGACAATTATTATAACGACGAGACCCGACCTGTAAATATTGGTGGGGACAAATCTGTAAAAGGGGAGGAAAGAAAAACAAACAGCGCTACAGAAAGGTGAGGAAATAAGTGAAAAAATAGGACAGGCACCAAGATTTGGACACATTTTAACTACAGTGACAGTTAAAAGGCAGAGTGTGGAATATGCAAAGGGAAAATATATCCAACAGGCTCTAATAGTTCAAATTTAATAAACATTTTACTTGCAGAGTTTGTTTTTGTCATTTAAAATGTGTTTTTATAGCTCTCTGCTTCATGTTGCATAAAATAAGTTATTTAAATAATAAGAATTTGATATAAAAGAGTATATTGTAGATTAGTCATTCAGTTAACACACAGTTTAGCATAATTTCTGGTGATGAAATTCATTTAAGAAACAAAAAATGTGAGGAGCCTTTTGAGAGCCAAAAGAGCCGGTTCATTTTAGTGAGCCGATCCATAAGAACCAGTTCTCTTAAAAGAGCCGGAGTTCCCATCACTAGTCCCAGAATGCAACACATAATCATGTGTGATCACAAGCCCTATAGACCCCACAGACTCCTCCTGGTGCATTGGTTCAACCCAAGGTCTTGGCAGCCTATCAGCAGCGAGGTGAGAAAAGCGAGGCTAGCTAGGCCACAGACATATATACGTAGACGCCTCGTGGACTGGCGCTGCCTATTGGAGCTGCCATAGTGGCCGGCTGCCATCTTAAATGGGTCTCCATTTGCACCCAGTGTATTCATTTCTACTGAGGAATGTGCTTACCCAGCTAAAAAACACGATTGATTTTTCCCCTTGAACCAGAGTGGTCCGCCGGCTCGTTTTGCCACAAAGACTACAAATCCCATGATGCTTTGTGGCATTAGCGCGTCACTCGAAGCGCCCCCTCCTTTCTGTTTACAGTTGTTAGCATCCGTGCTAATCGGCGTCTGCAGCGTTACCCTCCTCAGTTTGGGACAAACTGAAAACACTCCTCTTACTCAGCAGCACGTTTACTCAGCACCAAGTTTACTCAGCACCAAGTTTACTCAGCGCTTTGTCAACTTTGAAGCCCAGAAATGGAGATTCCAACAGCTCAGTAACCTGTTCGCAGGCCGCGGTGGACATAGATATCGCACCAACCGCCAGACGAATTGAACTCCAGTGAAGTGACACACTCAAGTCAGAGTTTGTGGCTGCTGCAGTTTCCATCTGTCCTCCCCGACACACTGACCCAACTACATGCTCAAGCCGCTCAAATGCTCTGCATGTTCAGCAGCACAAACCCGTGAGAGCAACTGTTGTCTGTGATGAAGATGAACAAAAACAACACAGGAGTCTCACTGATTAACTTCTCCCTCAGCTCAGAGAGCGAGATGCAGGTCTCTGGCTTGAACAGGTGAGCAAACTGAGCTTGAATTATTGTGTTTTTATGCACTTTTTCTGCTCCAAAGCATGAATGTTAATAGAATAGAATAGACTTTATTGATCCCTCAGTGGGGAAATTCACTTGTCACAGCAGCACCATCACTCAAAGGGTAATTAGAAGAAGATAAAAACAAGGATACATGTATATACATAGGCAGTAATCTAGTATTGTAATCTTAGATCACTAAAAAAACCACAAATAAAAGATGAAAACAAACTTGGTACCAGCACTATGCAGCATACTGTAAGAGACACAGACAACAATGTGAATCCGGTATTGCACAAGTATAGAACACATGAATATTGCATTGGTGTTATTGTGTACCAGGATGATACCAGTACAGCTTAAACTGAGGAGTTCTACACTCTTACAGCCGAGGGGATGAAGGATCTGCGATAGCGCTCAGTTTTACATCTGGGATGTCTCAGTCTACCTCTGGAGGAGCTGTCCATGATCTCCACAGTGGAGTGCAGTGGATGGGAGGGGTTTCTTAAGATGGAGGTCATCTTCCCCAGCATCCTCCTTTCACACGTCTCCTCAACAGAATCCAGTGGGCAGCCCAGAACCGAGCTAGCTTTGGTAGCTAGCTTGTTCAGTCTCTTCCTGTCTCGGTCAGAGCTGCCTACACCCCAGCAGACCACAGCAGAATGAATAACAGAGCCAACAACAGAGTGATAAAAGGATTTTAGCAGCTGGGAGTTAACTCTGAAGGACCTCAGCCTCCTCATGAGATGGAGGCGGCTTTGGCCCTTCTGATACAGAGCATCTGTGTTGTGGGACCAGTTCAGTTTACTGTTGAGGTGAACACCCAGGTACTTAAAGGTGTCCACCACCTCAATGTCTGCTCCCTGGATGTTTACTGGTGAGTGAGGAGGAGTGTTTCTCTGGAAGTCAATCACCATTTCCTTTGTTTTACTGGTGTTCAAGCAAAGGTGGTTACGCTCACACCAGTCCACAAAGTCCATAATGACTGACCTGTACTCCTGGTCGTCCCCCTCAGACACACAGCCGACGATGGCCGAGTCATCAGAGAACTTCTGGATAGCTTCTAATAGCTGAGATATTGCATTTTCATTTAGAAGAATTACTATTTTTTGTTGTTGGCCTGTTAAAAAAGATTTAACTGACTTTAAAACAGTAACTGGAAAGGCTACAGATAGAAGAATAGAATAGAAATAGAATAAAAAATCCCTTTGTTGTCCCTCAGTGGGGAAGGTTTGGTGTCACAGCAGCAAAGACATTCATTACAGGAGCAAAAAAAAAGGAGACGTTAAAAATAAAGAGTAAACAACATGAAAACAAAATAGAAATACTTAAAATTCAATAGATTAAAAATTCAAAAATGTTGTATATATATATATATATATATATATATATATATATATATATATATATACACACATTTTAAGAAATAAAAATATTTTAAAAATTAGACAAAATAAGTAACCAATACCACTGATGTGTGTTTTATTTAAAATTGACTCGTTGAGATCGTCTAAACCAGTCATTCCCAAAGATGGGGTCCCGACCCACAGTGGGGTCGTAAAACATTTTTTATGGGTCGCCAAATTAATTTCTGAACAACGCTATGTTTTTTTTAACCAAGTCTCATACATGCAGTTCAGCATTCAGCCACAAGAGGGAGCACGTCACTTGTTTACTGTGGTTACCGGTGTATTCATAGAACAAGTCCGTATTGAAACTTTGTTGCCACTTGCCACGGAGGAGAAATGGATGCTTGGTTAAACAAAAAGAAAGACACGGACAAAAACCAAACTACATCACATGAACGCCAGACTACAGAGACTAAAGAACAATGCAAAATAAAAACTGCAACGCTATTCAAAAAAGCATCAACAAAACGGGACGTCAAGGATAAAGAACGAAGCCAAAACAAAGATGAATGCCCAGAAATTCCATCCGCCGACAGCCAACAATCTGAGGAGAGCGGGAAACACAGAGTCGGAGAACCAGGAGAAGAACCAGCAGCTAAGAAAAAAAAATCCAGGTCGAGGCCATATAAAGATTTTTTCTTAAACTATGGATTTGTAAATTTTTCTAAACCAAATCAAGAAGATCGACCTAAGTGTGTAATATGCCATGAAAAGCTCGCAAATGAGAGTTTAAAGCCAGCCAAATTAAAGCGACATTTGGAAACGATCCACGCTGATTTGGTAAATAAACCACCTGACTTCTTTCAAAGAAAGGCGAAGGAGATTAAATCATCTGCTGATCTTCTTCGCAGAAATGTCACATTAAATGATAAAGCTCAGCTTGCATCCTACATGGTTTCTTACCGTGTGGCCACCAAGAAAAAGCCTCACACCATTGCAGAACAACTCATCTTGCCTGCTGCAATAGACATGGTTAGTACAGTTAGTGATGAAAAAGCTGCAGAGAAATTAAAATGCATTCCACTGAGTGACAACACAGTTTCCAGAAGGATTATTGATATTTCAAGCAACCTTGAGGAGCAGCTTATTTCAAGACTGAAGATGGCAGGGGACTTTTCCATCCAGCTGGATGAAAGCACAGATGTTTCCGACTGTGCAACTTTATTGGTCTATGTGAGATATGTCTGGGAAAAAGAGTTTGTAGAGGACTTGTTATGCTGTTTGAATATTCCGACCGGGACTACAGGTGAGCAGATATTTAGAGTGTTGAACGACTACGTGGTTACAAAGTCAGGCCTGGACTGGAGCCGCTGTAAAGGCATAACTACTGACGGAGCTGTGAACATGACGGGGAAAAACAGTGGAGTTGTAAAAAAAATTAAAGACGCAGCCAGCGAGGACATAGTGTGGAACCACTGTTTTATTCATCGGCACGCGTTGGCATGCAAAGGAAGGCCTGCTGATCTTGACAAAACGCTAAAAGAAGTTATCCATGTTGTGAACTTCATTAAGAGCAGTTCCCTGAACTGTCGGCTTTTTGATCAGCTGTGCTGCGACATGGGGGCGGAGCACACGCACCTACTGTTTCACACAGAGGTGCGCTGGCTTTCCAAAGGACGAGTTCTGACCAGAGTATATGAACTGAGAAATGAAATCCATGCGTTCCTCCTGGAGAAGAAGTCCCCTCTTGCTGATCTGTTTACTGATGAGTGGGTTTTTACATTGTCATATCTGGCAGATATATTTTCATTGCTGAATGAGCTGAGTTTGAAACTGCAGGGAGAGCATGATGACGTTTTCCACAACTGTAAACATGTCTAAAGTCTCTAAAGTTGTGGCTTGCACGCCTCAAAGGACCAAAACCATGTCATTACATGTTTCCAAATGTGTTAAAACACAAAGAAGAAAATGATGTCACTGACACACAAGTAAAACATCTTACTGAACTCATTGTAACACACATTGTAGCTCTTAATAATAGTTTTGACCGCTATTTTCCAAAAGAGAGATTTGATAAGTTGAATGGCAAAAGGTGGATTCAAAATCCCTTTGCATATGAAAATCCAGAATCTCTGCTTGAGTTAGGATTGACTCCTGGAGAAGAAACAGAGATGTTACAACTGAGCAGTGATCCTTTGCTAAAGAAAAGACATGAATGCATGCAGTTGTCCTCATTTTGGATAAGTATCTCATCTGAATATCCTGCCTTAAGTAAGGCCAGCTTTCAGCTTCTCATTCCCTTCACAACAACATACAAATGTGAAGTAGGGTTCTCAGTTCTAACAAAAATAAAGACAAAATTCAGAAGTAGACTGAATGCTGCACCAGATATGAGAGTTGCATTATCCTCTTGTAAACCAGACTGGAATGCAATACTGAAAAACAAGCAAGCCCATCCATCACATTAGCAAGGCAAAAAAAAAAAAAAAAAACACAACATTTTGGTAAAAGCCATATGTATGACTTTCATCATTAAGCATATATGAAAAAATATTTTCTATGCTTAAAACAATTTTTGGATATTTGTGTGTTCTGAATGTTTTGTGCAATAGGCCTACTCAGTTTAATGTCCAAAGATAAAAACATTATCCTTATTCTGAAAATGTTTTGTTTTTCAGATTGTTTCTAAATACATTTAAAATGTACATAATGTTTCAAAGACGGTTTTTCATTTTTATGTTAAAATTTGAGACATTTTTAAGTTAAAAAAAGAAGAAATGCAAAGGATAGTAAAATGCATAGGATTTTGTTTAAAGAACAGTTGCATTTACAATGAGTAAATAAAGTTTTTTTAATGGGGTCACAATGTTTTGTCTTTTTCAAAATGTGGGTCATCTGAAAAAAAGATTGGGAACCACTGGTCTAAAAGATAGAAACATTGTTTTCTACCTCAACATTTTAATTATTTCAGACCAGACTTAATTGAATCGAATTGAATTGAATCAAATCGAATTTTGATTAATCGATTAAGAGCCATATGAATCAAAATCGAATCGATTTAGGAAATTGGCTGCAATACCTAGCACTAATTCAGACACATGGTATGGTATAATTAAAATACAAATATAATTAAACAAAATAAATGAATAAAAAATTTTAAATATAAAATCCCATCAGGTAGGCTAGAAAAGTCAGTAGTAATCCCACGTGATCCGTTTTCAATAGTATGCCGGTTGTTGCAACTGTAGGCTGCACAAAAACGGGCATAGTTGCTCACTCTGCATTGACTTTGAAGAGTGAGGAGACCCATCCAATATGGCAGCGACGCTGTTACGCTCAACCGGAACCCAATAGGGCGTCTACGTATTCACGTCTATGAGCTAGGCCTAAGTAGCCTTAAGTGCCAAATACACACAAAAATTACGTTTAAAACAGCGCGTAGACAACACGTTAACTACGCGCTGTTTACGTGATATTTTCGTGTTGTTTGCGGGATGAATTCATGCGAACATTTTCACTCGTGAAGTGTTGACGCGTTGATTGCTCGTCAACAACGTGTACTTTTCGTGTGAGACACACCTAATGTCGCGTGTTGTGGCACATCTGGCGTTCCAAAGTATAGATCTTTAACGCGTAGGCCGCAGGAGACGGCTTGTTTGGGAAAACGTTCATTTGTAGCTTGTTGACTACCTTACCACGATACCAAAGATGTCTTATGTTTCCAAATTACGTTCTGGTCAGAAGTTATTGAGTCAGAAATGTCGAATCTGTGAATATTTTGCCAACTTTACTGAAGTGATTCACGCTAGTAGTAGTAAACCAACTTGAGCTAAAATGTGTTTAGTTTATTTCTATTGGAATAACTAAGTACACCACTGGGATTACATTCATTCTAACGAGAATTCTATTGGAAATGTTACATTTGACTAGACATAGCATAAAGGCCTCACAAATAAAGACAATTTGTTAAGTGAATGTGTTACTAGAGTTTGGGGATGAGAGTAAACAGACGGAAAAATCCACCATATCTGTCATGTAACGGTTTTAAAATACACATTCATGTTTTTACAACACACAACGCTCTGGAGCCACCTTTTAGCGGAGTTGTACGTCTTCCTTTACTCACCTACTCCTTCAGATTTAAGCACCATGTTGTCTGTGACTCGAAGGTTCGCGTGCGAAGATTTTCTAGAAGTTTCCAGAAGACCAAACACTTTAAACCGATGAATGTATAAAGCTTCTTGAGTTTAATACTCTCACGTAATTTCTTCCTCCGTAAACGACGAGAGTTTCAGTCGACTAGTGATGTGCGAGTGCGAGTCATGAACGAATCGTTCAATACTCGATAACCACTTTACTGACTCGTGAATCACGAGTCACAATCCCAACTGATTCATTCACTGACTCGTCCCTGTTAATGTTAGCAAGCCAAAGAAAGCTAGCTTGCAAAGTCCGGTGCTAAATCGTAGCATGAACGAATCACTCAGTTCCTCCGTAGCTGGCCTCACTCAGAGGACAAACGAAACGACTCACTCACCCCCTCCCTCCCGGGTTTCAAGTTAAAACGAGTCCAAGTACAGTACTACGAGTACTACGCACAGACATCGTAGACACAGACATATATACGTAGACGCCTCGTTGACTGGCGCTGCCAGTCATATATGATATCTATGATTGGAGCTGCCGTAGAGGCCGGCCGCCATTTTAGATGGGTCTCCATGCATTCATTTCCACTGAGGAAGATTAAGATTAATTAATTAAGATTAAGATGGTGTTTACCCAACTAAAAAACACATTTTATCAAGCTTTTTCACAAAACCAGACACATTGTATAGCATGATAATTAAAATATAAATATAATTAAACAAAAAAAAATTAAAATATAAAATCGCATCAGGTAGGCTAGAAAAGTCAATAGTAATCCCACGTGATCTGTTTTCAAAAGTACATCTGTTGTTGCAATCGTAGGCTGCACAAAAACGGGCATAGTTGCTCACTCTGCATTGACTTTGCAGAGTGAGGAGACCCATCCAATATGGAGGTGACGCAGTTACGTTTGCCAGCGTCCAATAGGGCGTCTACGTATTCATGTGTATGATCGTAGATGCCCCGTGGGTGTAATTTGGAATCGCAGGATGTCCAGTGAAGGACTGCGGTAAAGCCAAGGGACCACACTTAATTTTACTTCCTGAAACTCCAGGAAGTGATAAAAAGTTGCAGTTCTCCCCTCATCCACTGGAGGTGGTCTCAGAAGTGAGCAATCCTCATTTACTCCCATGTTAAAAATGCCAATTTCACAGCAGAAATAGAACGTCTTACAGCCTGGTACAACGAACCATTTTAGGTTTAATAGGTCCAGTTATCAGCCATGACAACTCTGAGGGGGGTGAATTTCTTTGTATCACATCCGTTTAGATGTAATTAAAGCTTGAAATTGAGAATAATTAGGGGCGTGTCTTTTGGATTTGCGGAAGTCTTTTGGATTGTCAGAAGAGCCGTGGAGCTAACTAGCCTTTTTGCTCTGGGGAAAAACCGGAAGGACACAGGGCCCTTCATCCTCGGCGTAATTTATAGTCACTGGGCGTTACATTAGCTGTGTTCGGCCAGTTCTTGTGCCATGTGTGGTCATGTTGGAATGTTAATTTTGATATTGTTGGGCAGAAATGGCTTGTTGTGGCATTGGTTGCACTAACAGAGGGTCCAAGAACTCTCCGCTCCATTTTTATCGGTAAGTAAAGTTATATTTTTATATTTTCGACTACTGACGCTCTGAAGCTAGTTTAGCTTAGCAAAATAGCTAGTTAGCCATCGTTTAAACTTTGGTATAAACATATACTCTTTACCGTGACATTATACATTTATTAGGGTTTAATACGGTGCTTGTTGTAACGCTGTTTTTTGGTCACTTAAAAACTAGAGAGCGATTATTTCGTCTTTAATAAACACGGCTGCTCTGAGAGGGTCAGCTCCTCCTGATACAGAGACCAGCTGCTGGACCGGCGGTGTCGTCTGGCGTCGTTATGGAGCAGACCTACTTTATGCTAGTCGCATGAGAGCTCTGCTTTGGGTCTGGGATCCAGCGGGTCCTTCTGTGATAATAATTAGTTATGAAATCAAGACTGGAGTGGAGCAGGGTACGAAGAAAAGGGTAAGAAATATGTTTTTCGGTGCTAAAAAGTCTGTTATGAGTCGCAAAGCCCCGTTTCTCCCGCTGCTGCGGGTCACGTCAGGCCTCAGCTGCATCATTCACAAACTTTGTTTACAAAACACCTCAGAGTTTGTGAACTAATAAAATACCGGGAAAAAAGTCTAAGTTTTGGCTGCATCTGGGCAAAGTAAACAGCAGCAGGCTAACTGTAACACGTGTTCAGGTTTGTCACTAAACATGTAAATACCAGTAATCTCGTCGTTCATGGCATCTATTAGTGAGCAGACCCGAGTCCACTTGGCAAACGTTTTATCATTTAATCAACAGCCACACCTGCTAGTAATAACTATTTTACATAGCAACAATATAATTAATCCTAGTCCAGATCATACTCTTACTAGTCCCAATTCAAACTAAATATATCAACAGCTATAATTTTACTAGCAGAAATACGTAGTGCCTCAAACCTATGTGTTCATCAAGTATAATTATTATTTATTCTATTATATATTTTTGTGTGAAGTTTTCCTCTAGGTGATCCAGAGAGACTCGACCTTTGGCTAAGGACACAAAGCTGGACTCCAACTTCCAGCTCCCGCTTGTGCAGTGAGAATCATCGCTTCACCACGTACTCCAGGTACACACACCTTATTTCATACTGTGGTTAACGTTGATGGAATTGAAGCATTAGCCATAATACACTAACACATGTTACATTGCAGCGTTTTCAGCACAAGAACCTTTCTTACTTCAGAAAGTTAGTTTTTACTCCCTTGAGATGCCTGTGACTAGGGTGTGATGTGAGAACAATTCCTATCATGTTATTCTTTTACAGATTATAGTTACCATGAGGTAAAGCAAAACTTAAATGTGTAACATTATATAACTCTTTTGGGATGAATGAAAGATCTCATTTTTAAACTAAAATATTCCAGCTTTAAAGGTAAATAGAACAAAAATAGAAACATTCTATTGACGTCTAAATAAATCAAACAGGAACTGAAATATAATTTAGTGTCTCTGCATGTTCTGAATTTGTCATTTAATTTGAACCAAAACAAAACTAGAAAGACAACATTTTATCAGTGAAAATGTAAGGTTCCTCCATTTTTATCTGTCCCTTTCAGAGCAGTTCTTTTATGATATTTTATATTTTCTCAGCAGGCGTCATACCAGTTATATTGACTTTCTTCTTGTTTAATTGAAAGAAATCACAATTTATCTTAAACGCTATATGTGTTTGTATATATTTTAGACTGCAAACAAATGTTCAGATGTTTTAAATGTGATTGTACAGGTTAGAGTTGTTTTCCAATCCCAGCAGGATGGGGATTCCCGCTGCTGAATCTCATCAGCTCGTCTGAAAGGAAGATTATAAAGATCTCTGGGGACCTCACGCCAACACCACTTCATTTATTCTAATGGTGAATATCAGGCTGCACCTTGTTCTGTGTAGTTTTAGGCTGAACCTTAACCTGCTGACCTCTAACTTTGTTCCTGTCATTGACTAGAAAACTGGTTCCTGCTTCCAGAGAAACTCCTGTGCAGAGAAGCTCCATCAGACTTCTCTGTTTTCCACTCCCTGTTCTGCTGGAAATCTCCACTCTTCTCAACTGGCTGCTTAGAGTAAGAACCTTTGATAACAATCATTTTTTATTGTTCAAGGCCTAGTATTAAGTTATTAATTATTCACTACTAATACTCATGTCCAGCATCTTTTGTTCTTCTCTGTAATAAAATACTTTCAGTCTTGCTAAAGGAGCGCTGATCTTAGTCCATCTTTCATAATCGTGACGTTATGACATCATATTGAACCCAAATTGAATTTGATTCTAATTTAAATTCTTCTGTTTCAGGTGGAGTTGCTGTTAGGTTGGTGTTTCCTTCTGCCCTGTGGGCCATGGCCTGGGTCAACCCAGTTCTGGATATGGCCCCTGCAGACGTCTGTGTGGCTAGGTGCTCGGCAGTCTGGAAGGTTCTGGTCTCATCATTCAGGTTCTGGCTCAACTTTTCCTCCTTTATCTGCTTCCTCTTCAGTACATCTTGAGCTCTTTTAAAGGAATCTCCTACCATCTTTACACAGATGACATCCAACTGTACATCTCCTTTAAGCCCCATGAGATGACTAAGCTGCAGCTGTTGCACAGCTGCTTAGACTCTATTAAAACCTGGATGGCTGGGAACTTTCTACAGCTGAATGAAGACAAGACTGAGATCCTCATCTCTGCCCCAGACAAGCTGGTTCCCAAAGTCAGAGACTCTCTTGGTCAGCTTGCTTCTCACACCAAACCTTCTGTCAGGAACCCTGGTGTGACCTTTGCTGCTTGCCTGGTTCTTGGTGCTGTTTCAGCCTGGAGGTCTCACACTCACACACCTGCATATGCACAAACACGTGCTTGTTGATGTTTGTTGTTGTTCATGATTTACATGTTTACTGTGCTACATGCTGGGGTCAAACTGGCCAAACAGCCACAAGACCCTTGGAATCATTGTATAAAAAAGCTTTGAAAATCATGGATAAAAAGTCAATGCAATATCATCACTGTAGAATTTTGGTGAAACACCATCTCCTTAGCTTTGAAAATTTCAAATTGTTTTCTAACCTCTGTGCTGTTTATACGATTCTGAATGGCTTGGCTCCACCCCCACTGCACAAGTGTATCAACCTCCGCTCTGAGGAAACTATAAAACTCACAAGGACTTCATCTTCATCTAACTGTTACATACCTTTCCGTCGCTCTGCATTTGGACAATCTGCTTTCTCTGTGAAGGCTGCTGGTCAGTGGAATGTTCTACCTGAGGCAATTAAGACCTGTAGCTCGATTGGCAGTTTTAAGAATCAACTTAAAAATCAACTTACAAATTCCCAGAATTGTAAGCACTGAGGTCTTAAATATTTTTTTATATGCTTGCATGTGTTTTATTGTGTTGTGTATGTCGTCTGGATTTTTTATCTATCAGTATATTTGAAATGTCTTTTATTGTGATGTATGGGACTGTAGATGCGAATTAGCTTTAAGCTAAATCTAGTACAATGCATCAAATGGTAACATTTATGCTTAATATTGTACATGGTCCTCGAATAAAAGGAAGGGAAAAAAAACTGTTCATCCCACAGGTGTTTTTGTTGCTTGTTTTGAATGTTTCTTTACAGGGGGTTGTGCCAGAAATCGAGCTATCAGGGATTGATCAGGAAAGCCTCAATGTTCTAAACTCGCTCTCTGGCACAATCCCCCTGTTGTGGCAGCTGCTTGCTGTTGTTTTTAATGTTTTCTTATTTATTCACTCTTTACTCACTTGTCCCCTTGCAGCCCTTTCTTCCCGATTGATCCAGCACTTACATGCTATTACTGCAATACATAATCCAAATATTTAAATAACACTATTTCAAACTCAAGGGGAACGTCAAACACCAAAAGTTCCTCTGTGAGTGACTTTTCTTCTCTTACTTTTTCCTGCTCCAGCTGCAAACATGTCTCTTGCTGCCGATGCTGATAGTGAGGAATCTCTGCCCAAGCTGACTCTGGGTCAGTACACAGATTCGGCTATCCAAGCCTTAACTGACTCCATTCCCTTATCCCGCTTCATCGAGCAGGTTTCTCAATTTCACACTTCCTCCCAAGAGCTGTTGCTGGTGGCCCAGGCCAAAGAAGTTCTCGCTGACATAGCTCAGATGAAAACCCCTGCTTGGCTCGAGGCTTTGGGTCGTTTCTCCATCCTCTTTCTGGCAGACTGAGGTCGAGGGCCACATGTGGGCACAGCGAGACATGGAAGAACTGAGTAAGGGAAAGAGTGAAGCCAGGGGTGGAAATCCCATTTCATTTTTGAGGGGGAAAGTAAACAGTAAAATTTGAAAGAGTAATTTTTTGGGGGGACATGAAAAAATGGCTGTCTCCTGGGGCCTTATTTATCAAACATTCATAGAAACGTTCCTATATTCCCTCCTACGGATTAAATTTAGAATGTGTGTACGAACAGTCAAAAGTCTGATTTATGAAACATAAAATGCCTCTCGTACGCATGTTCCTCCGCAATCGTCTGATAATAAATCCCACCTGTGCGCACCAAGGTGCTCATGTCCGGTAACCATCATTTACATACAGAAACGCCCTCAATTAACCATATTTGGTCACACTACGTCCTCAGATCGGGTATGATCAGGGAGCAGAGGAGGTTCTAGAGCAGTGTTTCTCAACCCTGGTCCTCAGCGCCCCTGCCCTGCATGTTTTCCATGTTGCCCTTTAAAACACCAGTGTTTCCCTGCTGCCACACGCCTGACACAAATGAGTGAGTGATTAACAGGCTTCTGCAGCCATGTGCTGAAGCAGAGACATGGAAAACATGCAGGGAAGGGGGGCGCTGTTCTAGAGGGTTGTTTTATTTGTAAAATAGAATCTGGACTGGAATCGGATCAGTGCGCTGCGCTCACGGAAGAGCCGTTCCCTCTGGAGTGCACTCTGCTCTGCTAAATCCTCCAATAATAATAATAATAAGAAACAATCTTTTATATAGCACATCTCAAGCAAAATCACGAGGCGCTTCACAAGGACAAAATAATTAAATTAAAACAAAATAAATAAATAAATTCAAAATGATTTAAAACATCATAAAAATGGGAGGAGTAAACATTGTGATTACAAAATAACACAAAATCAGCCGTTCTACAATGTCAGATTCCCATGGGTCACAGGCGATTTAGCATCAATAATGTGACACAGCTGTTTTTCCACCCTAATAATTATTTACTGGGTAGAATAATTAGTGGATGAGGAACACGCGTGGATCACTGAGACCGTCAGAATTGCGGTTCCCTTTTTCTGCCACTAGATGCTGTTCCTACGCATGGTCACAGCTGTTCTTATATTTAGGAACGTTTTCACGCACAAGTACAAATTGGTAAATACCACACAATGCATAAAATCGTTCCCACGCACAAAATACGCACAGATCTGTACGTAAGTACGGTTGATAAATGAGGCCCCTGGTGTTTTGCAACTAGCATGGTAGGCCTCAAACATGAGCAAGTTCACTGAGAAACCAGCTGATCAGAGGCGAGATGTCCGAATATCAGGAAATAATCCAGAGTCATACTCCACATCCTGCCCTTTTCTGCTGCCCTCTCCTCCAACTAACTTCTGGTTCCTGAAACAGGAGCACCAGAGCTTTCCCCCCCTCAGAGATCCACTCACAAGGTATTCTAGATAGATAAGGCGTACTAGAGACCACTGCTGATGTGTTGGGAAAAAAAACAAAAAACAAGTGAACTTGGTCTTTTGATAAATAATGTTGGAATGCGAAGCCTAAAGGTAAAGTACCACAACACCTCTGGAACTTTTTCACAATAAAGAGACAGAGCACCATCTAAAAATAAAATGTCAAAATAAAGTTTGACTAAGTCACATGATGTGGAAGATATAACCCCCCCCCCCCCACAAATTCTCCATCAGAATCTGGAAACTATCTGTATAATCCAAGGGGTTCAAATGAAGGCAACTGGACTTCTTTGGTTTCTTGAAGACGTTTCGCTTCTCATCCGAGGAGCTTTGTCAATTCTGACTGGAATATGGGAGGGTCGATCTTATAAACTGTAGCTGTCTATTGTTGCTCAACGAGCAGCATCTGCCTGTGAATG
>SSNS01000775.1:136171-155271 GCA_006937985.1 Aphyosemion australe | reverse complement strand
CAAGTCTCGTCCCCTTCCGATCGCCTCATGGGTCCCCGAAACGAAAAAAAAAAGAACGCAATTGAACGTGGCTATAAAAGTTATTTTCCAGTCTGCTATGACTTTTTGTGTTTGTGTGTTTTGTTCACATAGAACTTCTGCAGAGTGAAAACTCAAAACTGCTCACAGTTTGCATGTGAGTAAATGTGAACAACTTAACTGTGGGGAAAAATCAATAGCAAATTCAAAAAATAGGATGAATATTCCCAAAGGATATCGGAAAAACAAAACATTATGATGCACATAAATATATTTTCATGGATCCATGGTGATTATTTCTTGTTGGCTTCTTCTGCTCATGCCCTTACGTCTGCTTCCTCACTGAAGCGTACAAATGGCGCTCGGTTCACAAATACACATGCTTATTTGGCATCTGAACTGCTTTCCTCACATGGGAATTGCCAGCACATACTGCAAAGTTGGTTTCCTAAGCAGAGGTTTAATTACGGTGACCTTAAAAGCCTGCAGCACATTTCAGCTCACTGAAGGTGATTTGATCAAAATAAAAAAAGCAGGGTTTAATTATGAGAAAAACCTCCTTGAATGATTTGGTTGGAAGGGGGTCCAAAGGATGAGTTAATAATTTGGATGAAGTTGCTGTAATCTCAGAACCTGACAAACAGAACAGAAAAAAATCACACAAAGGCTTCTGTGTTTGATGAATGGAGAATGTAAAATTGTTGTTTCACACAGTGTAACATGTGCCAACTTGAAAAAGAATTAATTTACTTCAGTAAGCAGAATTCCTTGAGTTTAGACACATTTTAATGTTTGAAATATGCATGGTGAAGTCAACTGTTTAAAAATTCTTCCTATTAAAATGATCAGGTGCTGGGGCAGGATTGAGAATGGATGTTGATGAACATAGATAATATATCAAATAAGAAACACTTCAGAAGTCAACATTACATGAGTTTCCATTATCGGAACTTCGGGGTAAATTTATAGGAACTTAATAGGAACTGTGCGTGTCTCCACTAAACCGGGCCGGCCGAACGACCGTTTTCCTTCTGCCTACCTGATCTGAGTACCTGATCAGGGGTAGGTACTCAGACTGGTCCGGTGGAGTAGCTGAGTGGAACCTTTGGTTAACTCACACTGATTGGCTGTAACTCAGTAGGAAATTACATCAGCAGACGTCGTTCAAGACAACCGACAGTAGTAAAATTAGAAGAGTTGCCGGTGAAGCAGAATGAAAGCAAAAGAAAATAAGCACCGATCGTGCTTAAAATGTAACTCCTGACACCAGAAAACACAACGGAATTCTTCCACATTGCTTTACTAAACTCCCGACATCGGAAAACAAAGGAAACTTCTCCCACAACAACTTAATTATCTCACAAAGCGCCATAAAAAACGGAGCTTCTTTTGGTCATTGAACACCACATTTACATCACGCAGTTGCTCTTGTCCTCTGAATGGATTAAATTATGATAAACTTTGACAAAATAAATGCTTTAAATGTTATTAATGTTACTGTGAACGCTTTCTGCCGCAGATCAGTGACATCACTCATTGCCGAAGCAGTTGCGATATGCTGACATCTGTGCAAAGGCCTGAAAGGGCTGAATTTGAATGGAGACACAACAGCTGAGAGGATTGGGACATCGTATCTCCCTGTCAATTTCCCCCTCCCAGAATTTACCTTGAAGATCCATCAATGGAAACACATCTATTAAACCTTCAAAAATATGGATCAAACCAATGTTAATTATTTCAAGGAAATCTGGTAGCAAAATATAAAGAAATAGCCCTTCAGTTATCCTTTTTAACATTTATTTTGTGTTGAGTGTCTGCAGTCGTCTATGGAACCTTGAGGAGTCATAAATATTAAAGATTTTTTACTTTTGATGCAATCCACCACTTTGATCAAAGCCCTTCTTCTCATATCCTCCACAGAAGACCACATCCTCTGAATCTTAGGTACTGAAATGTGTTTTCATCCTGTGAACAGAATGAAATGTGTTTTTATCCTGTGGACAGATATAACAATTTTGATTGTGTTTGAATTTTTCAACATTTTCCTATGCATACACATACGCATACTCTTCCAGGATCAGAAATGCTGTTAGAGAAAAAAAGTGCATACAGAAAAGTATTTTAGAAATAGCTTTTCTTTTTGTGTTTATTTGTTTGTTTATCTTTCCTGAAAAAGATGACTTCTGTCAGGATGGAGTGCCAAAGAAAAAAAGAGGGGGATAGAACCATGGTGAGAATAAAACCCATGTTCATCTGAGGCTTTAAAGAGCAGCCCTGTTGGCTAAACATCCCTCTCTCATGTTTTTCCAAAGACAGTTCCTTTGGGGCTAAATGTGGGAAGTAGGTCATGCTTTTTTGGAGCGACCATTTTCTGTTGGTACAACATTAATATTTGATATACACCATATCCCTTATGGATAGATGAGAATTTTGACTGGAGGGATGGGTTTGTAAAGACTGTACACACAAATGGTACATGCTTCTGCAAATACCACCTAGAGGTGTTGTAACAGTGTAACTGTAAAATATACTGTCACTCATAACATTACAGCGCTAACGGCATGCTTGCAGAAATATTTTTGAGCTAATACCATAAGCCTGATGTAGCCTCCAGAAATATTCAAATGACTGTTTATGGAGCCAGTTGAACAAATGCTCATGCTTCATCAAAAAACAAACAAAATAAAATATATGAAGATTTTTCATCAGTTTATAGTGATGCACAAATAAAAAGAAACGTGAAATAATCTGAAAAAGGACTGACAAGAAAAATGAAATGCAATTTACGCAAACGAAAGAGTAAAGTGTCGACACAAGGACAGAGTAGAGACCTTGTTAGAAGATAAAAGTTTGGGCAAAGTGAAAAGGTTCCAAGAATCCACTCACTGTGTCTCTCCACTCAAGCAGGAAGCAGTTACTTTTAGTAAATGGGATTGAAAAGCAATACAGTCTCAAATAATTGTCCTGTTAATGAGTGCTACAGCATCAAGACCCACTTGTGTAGTGAAGACATAGTCCTGTACAAGGTCATAATATTACAAACTTTTTGTTTAAAAAAAAGAAAGAAAAAACACACTATAACAGATAAAATCGAGCATACACAGTGAAGATGACTTTTTTTTCAAGCAACAGCTACAGCAAAACAGGTTTGCATTCACTGGATCACTCTATTCCACCTGCTGAGCTGAAATTCAGCAATGTCTCACTGAATATTCATTAAATGCTCAGCCTAGCGATTTATGACACAGCTAGGGTGTGTGGATTCGCACAATCTGTTCACTCCAACTTATGGATCATAATCATCACCTCTGACTCAGGCATACTAAAAGGCAGCTTTCAGATGGTTTTTTTAATCAGTTTGTTTGTAGATTTTGACCATTATTCTTTCAATAGATTCTAAATGAACGCACTGATTTTGTCATTTTGCAGTGAGAGAGAAAAAAAAGTAAGGCTTTTCATGAGTCTCCAGGTCCGATGTGACCTTTTAAACTCCTCAGAATGGGATGTCTTGATCAACATTTATTTATTTATTTGTTTAATTATTTGGTGTATGAGTCATTTAAAAATGAGGTATCTGCTGAGCAATTTTCAATGTGATCCTTGCAATATTTTTTTAACTGCAAAGACTTGTAGAGTAGATCCATAAATTCATTATCGTTAATCATGTATGTGATTTTCTGTACAAAATGACACACAGACAGTTTTATCTACACTGACCACATGGTTTGCTTCCATATTCCTGAAAACAGATACATAATCTGTTATGAACACTGTTTTAAACAACATTTGTTGCATATGAATGCTTTTTACTGATCTTGGATTGGTATTTGTTAAATACGGTCGCTATGAGATGCATACACAGGATGCATAAACAAACACCAGCTGGTCATATAAAAATAACCAGGTTTTTATATATTGTGTTGCAAACACTGTTTATTAATTCAGTTAAAACTGGGGGAATGAAGGCGACTCGATGTAGGCCTGTGATCTGCATTAACTATGTGAGCAATGTAAAAGAAAAAATTAAAGACCTTGTGTCGTGAAGCGCCTTGGGGGGTTGTAGAACCCTAAGAAGGCGCTATACAAATACAGGCCATTTACCATTTACCTTGTTCACTCATGTTTAAAAACACGTGTAGTGGTCTCTAGTATAAATGAATGCCTTGCAAGGTGATCTCTGTGGGAAAAAAGCTTTTGTGCTCCTGTTTCAGGAGGTAGAAGAAAGCGTCACATGACATTTGGACATCTCACCTTTGATTTGCTAACAGTTACATAATTAACACTGACTCCATTTGTTTTGCGGCATTCATGTTTTATCTCCACAAATTTCAGATATCTGAACTGCTCATTCAATAAGAATGTTCATATGGATATCTGGAATGTTGATTTCTACTAGGAACAATAGAATTGTAGATATCTGGAATACATATCCAGTCTGCCTAACAAATATTAAAAAGGCCACCCTAGGTTTGTGAGTTTGAATGTGGAGTGTTGTATGACCCAAGCGCAGAGTGGACTGACACTGGGTTTGAACAGACACACAGTTAATATAGGAACCGTGGCACGCAGCTCAAAGGAAATTACTTACTGGTAGGTGACAGGACTGGTACTGACAGACTGGACAGGCTGGACTGGAAGACTGACTGGACTGGAGCTTCTGCTCCTATAGCCTACTTCCTGAAATACTGCCGCACTGATGACATGGGCAAGAAGTCTGGTGTGGTGAAGTTTGAAGTTCATTTTGGTCATTACATTCCTTTAAACATTAAACAAAAAGCAAACATTTCCAATTTACATATACAACATGACCAAAAGGGTTTAGGCTGAAGTAACTATGCCTAACCCAAATAACATAACAGACAAACACAAACTTTTATAATAAACCATAATAAACCGAATTAGGGGCGGGACTATTATTTAAGGCTGAACTGTCCACATTCACAGCTGTTAACATCTGGTCTAACTGGTCACGAACGAACACGTTCTCCTGAGACCAATGAGGATGGGTACTCATGAGCATGCAAGCCCTGAATTTGGACACAGCCAATGACTAAGACAGACGAAGCAGGAATTCAAACTGGCAAACTTACTGGTTACAGAATGAACACCCAACTTCTGAGCCATCGTTCCCCCATCACCCTTCAAAGTCATTTGGCATGGCTGAGGTAAAACCTATAGGCAGTAGAGCAACAATAAATATCAGGAGCTGAGTGGTGCCAAGCCAATTTGAAACAGATCCATAAAACATACTTTGATCTGGATCCAGATCTAATAATTGAGATTGGACTGTGATGTCCCAAATAAATACCATGAATGTGTACACCACGATAACATTAACATACATCACATCTTCATTAAAACCAAAGAAAATAAAAAACTCATGGCTAGAAAATATTTCTGCTCATCTACTTCAATTCTTCTATCATAATAAAGTGTGTGCACTAAAGTTATGAATAAAACCTAGTCACCATCACATTCAACAACATAAAACTGAAACATATTTGTGTCACAGACCTTGTTGGCCTTAAAAATGTCTTTGAATGATAAAATAGCACTCACAAATTAAGTTAATTATTTATGTAATGCTATCCTGCTAAACATTAATAAGACCCCACAGCCAGCATATTTTAACATTAATGTGGAAACACTGCTTCATCACTACTTAGTGCAATATGAAGCTCATGAGAGGCTAACATTTCTTCTGCTAGTGAATCACAAGGACCCATTTTGAAGCATCAACACATTTTGACATTTCAAAGACGTAGTTCACGTGTTTAATCAATACATTTGCAGTGATCTCTTGTAGGAATGAATGACTTGTAAGTTACTCAGGGAAAGAAAAGGCTCAGATCTCCCTGTTTCCGGAGGTAAGCTGGAGGAGAACGTTGCTTCAAATGACAGGATTTGAAGTTTCTTGATATTTGGACATCTCGACATCTTCTTGGGATCCTTCTCCCTACCTCTTCTTCTTCTTTGTCGTCTTCTTCTTCCTTCTCGGTATCCCCCTCACTATTATCAGTGTGCCCCAGGGCAGCTGTAGCTACAATGTAGCTCATCCCCACCAGCGTGTGAATGGGTGTGTAAATGGGTGGATGACTGATTGAGTTGTGAAGCGCCTTGGGGGGTTGTAGAACCCTAAGAAGGCACTATACAAATACAGGCCATTTACCATTTAATTCTTCTTCTTCTTTTACTTCTTCTTCTTCTTCTTCTTCTTCTTCTTCTTCTTCTTCTTCTTTCTGGGATCCCCCTCACTACCTTTATTCTTTCTTCTCGGGATTCTTCCTCTTCCTCCTTCTCGGGATTCCCTCTCACTACCCTTTTTCCTCTTCCTCCTTCTTGGGATTCCCCCTCACTACCCTTCTTCCTCCTTCTCGGGATTCCCCCCCACTACCCCTCTTCCTCCTTCTTGGGATTCCCCCTCTCTACCCTTCTTCTGCTTCTTTGTCCTCCTCTTACTTTTACTATTTACTTTTTTATTTACAATTCTTTTCAACTTTCAAGTTTTTTGTTTGAATTTACAATTTCTTGTTTTTAGTTTTCAATTTTTGTTTGAATTTACAGTTTAATTTTTCAAGTTTACTTGGAGCTGAGCCCATTTTGACGCCATACCCTTCTTCTTCCTTATTCTCGGGATTCCCCCTCACTTTCCTTTTTCTTCTTCTCTGGATTCCCCCTAACTACCTCTTCCTCCTTCTTGGGATTCCCCCTCACTACCCTTCTTCCTCCTTCTTTGGATTCCCCCTCACTACACTTCTTCCTTCTTGGGATTCCCCCTCTCTACCATTTATCTTCTTCGTCTTCTTCTTCTTCCTCCTCTTACTTTTTGTATTTACTTTTTTATTTACAATTTATTTCAGGTTTTAAATTTTTTGTTCGAATTTTCAATTTATTTTTTCAAGTTTTCAATTTATCTGTTTTTTTGAGTTTTCAAGTTTTTTTTATTTACAGTTTAATTTTTTAAGTTTGTTTGGAGCTGAGCCCGTTTTGACACCATATCCTTCTTCCTCCTCCTCGGGATTCCCTCTCACTACCCTTCTTCCTCTTCCTCCTTCTTGAGATACCCCCTCACTGCCCTTCTTCCTCCTTCTCGGGATTTCCCCTCACTCCCTTTCCTCTTCTTCTTGTTCTCCTTCTTCATTATCTTAGTTTTAGTATTTACTTTTTTATTTACATTTTTTTCAAGTTTTAATTTTTTTGTTCGAATTTACAATTTATTATTTTAAGTTTTCAATTTATTTGTTTTTTTCGAGTTTTCGAGTTTTTTTTATTTACAGTTTAATGTTCCAATTTTAATTGGAGCTGAGTCCATTTTGACACCATATCCTTCTTCTTCCTCCTTCTCGGGATTCCATATCAGTACCCCTCTTCCTCCTTCTTGGGATTCCCCCTCACTACCCTTCTGCTTCTTCCTCCTTCTTAAAATTGCCCCTCACTACCCTTCTTTTTTTTACTTCTCAGGATTCCCTCTCACTACCCTTTTTCCTCTTCCTCCATCTTGGGATTCCCCCTCACTACCCTGCTGCTTCTTCCTCCTTGGGATTCCCCCTCACTACCCTTCTTTTTCTTACTTTTCGGGATTCCCTCTCACTACCCTTCTTCCTCTTCCTCCATCTTTGGATTCCCCCTCACTACCCTTCTTTTTTTCCTTCTTGGGATTCCCCCTCACTACCCTTCTTCCTCTTCCTCCTTCCTGGGATTCCCCCTCACTACCTTTCTTCCTCCTTCTTGGGATTCCCCCTCACTACCCTTCTTCTTCTTCTTCTTCCTCCTCCTCCTCTTACGTTTTGTATTAACTTTTTTATTTAAAAATTATTTTCAAGTTTTCACTTTTTATTTGAATTTGCAATTTCTTTTTTTTTCGTGTTTTCAAGTTGTTTGAATTTACTGTTTAATTTTTCAAGTTTACATGGAGCTGAGCCTATTTTGACACCATACCTTTCTTCTTCCTCCTTTTTTGGGAATCCCTCTCACTACCCTTTTCCCTCTTCCTCCATCTTTGGATTCCCCCTCATTACCCTCTTTACTTCTTCCTCCTTCTTGGGATTCCCCCTCACTATCCTTTTTCTTACTTCTCAGGATTCTCTCTCACTACCCTTCTTCCTCTTCCTCCTTCTTGGGATTCCCCCTCACTACCCTTCTTTCTCCTCGGGATTCACCCTCACCACCCTTCTTCTTCTTGTTCTTCTTCCTTCTCTTACTTTTTGTCTTTACTTTTTTATTTACAATTTTATTTTCAAATTTTAAGTTTTTTGTTCGAATTTACAATTTTTTACCTGTTTTTTCGATTTTTCAAAAAGCATTTCAATTTACAGTTTCATTTTTCAAGTTTACATGGAGCTGAGCCCATTTTGACACCAAACCCTTCTTCTTCCTACTTCTCGGGATTCCCCCTTACTACCCTTCTTCTTCTTCTTCTTCTTCTTCTTCTTCTTCTTCTTCTTCTTCTTCTTCTTCTTCTTCTTCTTCTTCCATTTTGTATTAACTTTTTATTTACAATTTTTTTCAAGTTTTCACTTTTTATTTGAATTTGCAATTTCTTTTTTTTCATGTTTTCAGTTTGTTTGAATTTATTGTTTAATTTTTCAAGTTTACATGGAGCTGAGCCCATTTAGACATACCATTTTTCATCCTCCTTTTCGGGAATCCCTCTCACTACCCTTCTTCCTCTTCCTCCATCTTGGGATTCCCCTCACTATCCTTCTTTTTCTTACTTCTTGGGATTCCCTCTCACTACCCTTCTTCCTCTTCCTCCTTCTTGGGATTCCCCCTCACTACCCTTCTTTCTCCTCGGGATTCACCCTCACCACCCTTCTTCTTCTTGTTCTTCTTCCTTCTCTTACTTTTTGTCTTTACTTTTTTATTTACAATTTTATTTTCAAATTTTAAGTTTTTTGTTTGAATTTACAATTTATTTTTTTCAAGTTTTCAATTTACCTGTTTTTTTCGATTTTTCAAAAAAAATTTTCAATTTACAGTTTCATTTTTCAAGTTTACATGGAGCTGAGCCCATTTTGACACCATACCCTTCTTCCTACTTCTCGGGATTCCCCCTCACTACCCTTCTTCTTCTTCTTCTTCCTGCTTTTACTTTTTGTATTTTACTCTCTTTTCAAGTTTCAAGTTTTTTGTTCGAATTTACAATTTTTTTTAAAGTCTTCACTTTTCATTTGATTTTACACTTTCTTTTTTTCAAGTTTTCAATTGACCGTTTTTTTTTTTTCGAGTTTTCAATTTTGTTTGGAATTTACAGTTTAATTTTTCAAGCCTACATGGAGCTTAGCCCATTTTGACACCATACTCTTCTTCCTCCTTCTTGGGATTCCCTCTCACTTCCCTTCTTCCTCTTCCTCCTTCTTGGGATTCCCTCTCACTTCCCTTCTTCCTCTTCCTCCTTCTTGGGATTCCCCCTCACTACCATTCTTTCTCCTTCTCGAGATTCACCCTCACCACTCTTCTTCTTTTTCTTCTTCCTTCTCCTACCTTTTGTATTTACTTTTTTATTTAAATTTTTTTCAAGTTTTAAATTTTTTCTTCAAATTTACAAATTTTTTTCAAGTTTTCAATTTACCTGTTTTATTTTGAGTTTTCATCTTTTTTTAATTTACAGTTTAATTTTTCAAGTTGTTCCTCCTTCTCAGGATTCCCTCTCACTACCCTTCTTCCTCTTCCTCCTCCTTGGGATTCCCCCTCACTACCCTTCTTCCTCCTCGGGATTCCCTCTCACTACCCTTCTTCCTTCTCCTTCTTGGGATTCCCCCTCTACCTTTCTTCTTCTTCCTCCTCTTCTTACTTTTTGCATTTACTTTTTTATTTACAATTTTTTTCAAGGTTCAAATTTTTTTTTGAATTTACAATTTCTTTTTTCAATTGTTAAATTTTTATTTGAATTTACAATTTATTTTTTTCAAGTTTAAAATTTTTGTTTAAATTTACAATTTTCAAGTTTTGAGTTTTCAGTTTTTATTTGAATTTACAGTTTAATTTTTCAAGTTTACTTGGAGCTCTTCCTATTTTGACACTATACCTTTCTTCTTCCTTCTTCTCGGGGATCCCTCTCACTACCCTTTTTCCTCTTCCTCCATCTTGGGATTCCCCCTCATTACCCTTCTTACTTCCTCCTTCTTGGGATTCCCGCTCACTACCCTTCTTCCTCTTTCTCCTTCCTGGGATTCCCCCTCACTACCCTTCTTCTTCTTCCTCCTCCTCCTCTTACTTTTTGTATTAACTTTTTTATTTACAATTTTTTTCAAGTTTTTACTTTTTATTTGAATTTTCAATTTCTTTTTTTTCGTGTTTTCAGTTTGTTTGAATTTATTGTTTAATTTTTCAAGTTTACATGGAGCTGAGCCCATTTAGACATAATACCATTTTTTAATCCTCCTTTTTGGGAATCCCTCTCACTACCCTTCTTTCTCTTCCTCCATCTTGGGATTCCCCTCACTACCCTTCTTTTTCTTACTTCTTGGGATTCCCTCTCACTACCTTTCTTCCTCTTCCTCCTTCTTGGGATTCCCCCTCACTACCCTTCTTTCTCCTTCTCGAGATTCACCCTCACCACCTTTCTTCTTGTTCTTCTTCCTTCTCTTACTTTTTGTATTTACTTTTTTATTTACATATTTTTTCAAGTTTCAAGTTTTTTCTTCAAATTTAAAATTTTTTTTCAAGTTTTTTAATTTACGTGTTTTATTTCAAGTTTTCAAGTTTTTTTTTTATTTACAGTTTCATTTTTCAAGTTTACATGGAGCTGAGCCCATTTTGACACCCTTCTTCTTCCTCCTTTTTGGGATTCCCCCTCACTACCCTTCCTATTCTTCCTCCTTGTCGGGATTTCCCCTCACTACCCTTCATCTTCTTCCTTCTCTTACTTTTTGTATTTACTTTTTTATTTACAATTCTTTTTTCAAGTTTCAAGTTTTTGTTCGAATTTACAATATCTTTGTATTTGAATTTACAATTTCTTTTTTTCAAGTTATCAATTGACCATTTTTTTCAAGTTTTCAATTTTGTTTGGAATTTACAGTTTAATTTTTCAAGTTTACCTGGAGCTGAGCCCATTTTGACACCATATCCTTCTTCTTCCTTCTCGGGATTCCCTCTCACTACCCTTCTTCCTCTTCCTCCTTCTTGGGATTCCCCCTCACTGCCCTTCTTCCTCCTTCTCGGGATTCCCTCTCACTACCCTTCTTCTTCCTCCTCCATCTTGGGATTCCCCCTCTCTACCTTTCTTCTTCTTCCTCCTCCACTTACTTTTTGTATTTACTTTTTATTTACAAGTTGAGTTTACAATTTAGTTTTTCAAGTTTTAAATTTTTTGTTCGAATTTGCAATTTATTTTTTTCAAGTTTTCAATTTACCTGTTTTTTTTCGAGTTTTCAAGTATTTTTTTATTTGCAGTTTAATTTTTCAAGTTCACATTGAGCTGAGCCCGTTTTGACGCCATACCCTTCTTCTTCTACCTCCTTCTTGGGATTCCCCTTCACTACCCTTCTTCTTGTTCCTCCTCGGGATTCCCACTCACTACCCTTTTCCTTCTTCTTATCAGGATTCCCACTCACTACCCTTCTTCCTCTTCCTTCTCGGGATTCCCCCTCACTTCCCTTCTTCTTCCTCCTTCTCGGAATTCCCCCTCACTACCCTTTTTCTTAGTCCTCCTTTTTGGGATTCCCCCTCTCTACCCTTCATCTTCTTCCTTCTCGGGATTCCCCCTCACTACAGCTCTTCTTCTTCTACTTCTCTTACGTTTTGTGTCTACTTTTTTTTTTACAATTTTTTTTCAAGTTTTTTTTTGAGTTTAGAATTTCTTTTTTCAATTTTTTCAATTTTTATTTGAATTTACAATTTATTTTTTTCAAGTTTTCAATTTTTATTTAAATTTACACGTTTGTTTTTCAAATTTACATGGAGCTGAGCCAATTTTGACGCCATACCCTTCTTCTTCTTCCTCCTTCTCGGGTTTCCCCCTCACTACCATTTTTCTTCTTCTCAGGATTCCCCCTCACTACCATTTTTCTTCTTGTTTTCGTTATTCCCCCCCACTACCCTTCTTCTTCTTCCTCCTTCTCTGGATTTGCCCTCACTACCCTTCTTCTTCTTTCTTCACGGGATTCCCCTCACTACCTTTCTTCTTCTATTTCTTCCTCTTCTCAGGATTTCCCCTCTCTACCCTTCTTCTTCTTCTTCTTCTTCTTCTTCTTCTTCTTCTTCTTCTTCTTCTTTCTTCTCAGGATTCCCCCTAACTTCCCTTCTTCTTCTTTCTCAGGATTCCCCGTCACTACCCATCTTCTTCTTATTTTGAGAAAATATTTGAAAATGTAATTAGGCTAGTTAGGTTAGGCAAATTAGTGAAGTGCCATTTTGTTTCCAATATTCTCAAAGTCAGTTTTAGAAAATAAAGCCACAAATTGAACCAAGAACCTGCCTTCCTCTGAATGATTACTTTCTTTGTCAGTTGGAGCAAAAATGTTTAGTGTTGTATGTATTGAAGCATACAGCATTGACAGAATGATGAACAACTTGCAAGAGTTTTCTTTTGGTAGCTGCCCTCTCTTGTGTTGGCACACTATATTGTGTAAAGACAAATAAATAAATAAATAAATGAACTGAATCTTAAATTTCATTACAAAAAAATGTTACAGTTTTTGTGTGACCAAATAAAGATCAATCAAAAAGATATTTAAAAGGGTCAAATAAAGCAATAACTAAAGAAATGCTAAAACAAATTAAGAGTAAAGGTCTGTACATGCAAAAACAATTATATAGTATGGGATTAATGGCTTTATTTAGTCAATCATTTCAATTTACAACATTCAAACCAGACAACCTTTTCTGTTATCATTAGATTCAAGTTCAGAAACTAATAGAATAAAAAAATAAAAAGTTCAGAAACTCAGAATAAGGCCCATTCAAAGGTAGGATGTATGAAAATATCTTTACTTTTCATTTTAGGTTGTTCATAGTTCAACAAAAAAGTATTTCCAGACACACTGGAAAAAAACACATTTGTCTGAATGACTTTGGTTTTTATTTATTGTAAAGTGTAATGATGTATGAATATAATGTCTGATTCTTTTTGTTGAATTTTCAAATAAAATTATTAAATACAGTTGATTTTATATACATGTCAATCATAAGTCCTTCAAAATGCATTGATTTTGGTTTAGAAAAAAAAGAAAATAATTGTGATGAATACCCTCTCTAACACCTAATTCCACTGGAAGCATCAGCTGCGCAAAATGGCAGGGGAATGTCACTGCTTCAAATTAGAGAGTGACACGGGAGTGGACTTTCTTTGCTTTCCCAACCCACTCCCATTGTAAAAAAATCCTCTTGACCTAATCCCAGAAAGCAAGGAAAAATAAAGTTTTCTCCCATCCCAATAACATGATTCCTGCTCCCTCCCACTCCCAGCAGGTGTTTTTTAAGGTGATGATTCTAAACAAAACCAAAAGACAATCACAGCGGTGTAAGGTGTTTCCACTCCGTCACTGACAACTCCCATTGAACTAAAGTTTCAGACTTCCCTGACAACGTTTTTGTGGTGATGCAGGTGTTTTCCCCCTTAATTTGCTCCTCCAACTCATCTTTGTTTCTGTCCATATTGTCAAATGTGGCAGCTCGCGGCCGCGCATTTTGAGATGAAGTTCAGTGCTGGTCATGTGACTTTTAGTGACAAATCAGCTGCTAGTCAGTGACCATTGTTTGCAAAAACGATGCAGGACATTTTTGAACCATGACAATGTCCTCGCGGGCTTCAGATTTGTAACTATTTAAAATTGGGTTCTGTATTGACCTCTGACCTTTACATATTATACATATTTTCATTGTGAAAATAATCTCTTGACATAATTTTAAAAAAGAACCGTCCATGTGATTTTCTGCCAAATTCAGAAAATAAGGATTAGAAAGTCCCTCTGCTTAGAAAATAAACCAACAGAATTTATCAGAAAATTAGAGATCATAAAATTATTCAAATTTATTATGAAACACCAGAAACAAGAGAGTATATATGAAAATAATTTTAAATGTTGTAATGGTTAGTGAGTGCTATTGTAGTCTACTGTTACTATTCCTTTAAGAGGCACTGTGGCTGAAGAATGAAACTGAAAGTTGGCGGTGCGGTTTTATCTAAGCTGTTTGTTAAACTACTCTAATAAGCTGCTGTTAAGGACAAAATGCCATTCTGTCTGGCATTTTAGCTCAGCACAAATATCACAATAATAACAAATGATCTTAAGTTATCTCGCGTTTGAAATACAGCTTTAATTAAAGCTCCCGGTGCGCTTCGTACCGATCAAATGCTTGGAGGAAGCGCTCCTGCAGCAGCTGCTGCTGAGACGATCTCTTACGGTTTATTGAAAAAAGTGTTTGTGTCACGGAATCAGAGTAAATTATCAACAGTCTGTAGTTTGTGGTTTTCAGGAAGATTCCTGTTTTTTGGCAAGTTAAGAGAAGAGGCACGTCAGTAATGTCCGACGTGCACAATCAGTGTAGTGAGAAAGGTCAGACAGAACTAAATGTAAATTAAAACGACACATTATTTTTAAAAGAAACTCGTTTCATATTGAACAGGAATCTAAATTTAGTTTTATTCCCACTCTTGCCCACTCCCGTTGATTACTTTTCCTGTTTTGTCCCAGTAAGGTGATTATAAATAACTTGACTCCCATTTCACGGGAATCTCGCAGAAATCATGTGACCTACTGGGATCCAAAAATATTGTCAGCCTCTACTTCAAATAGAATGCTATATAGTCTGTGGTGGTGATTCAAACCAGCCGCAACAAGGTCATTTTCAGTTGCGTACCAGAAGCAGCACAGCTAATGATAGGATTGGGTTCTATTTTTGCCACAAGCCGCTTCTGGGATGCAGTAATTTCTGTAGTTAACATAGGGCTAGACAGGAAATCACATACGGTTTCAGTGTAAAAGCTCCAGTAAATTTAAAAATAAAGGACTATTGCAGTGATGCGATTTCATATCTGTAGATTACGTCTATACGTGTGACCTAACAGCTTATTTACTTACCGCATCGTTCAAGAGGTGCAGCGGTGTGTTTTTAATGGCTTTAATCCTGGCAGTGAAGAGGAACATCATACAAGACATCAAACAGCGATGTCAAACGTGATTTCCTTCTTTTTGGTTTAATGGTGGATGGCCTAAACAAACTGTGACATTTCAAGTCTCAAGGGATGTTGTGATCTCGCGAGTCAAACAAGAAGGATGGCGGACGTCACCGCGGCAGACTCTTCCGGTGTGAACTGGTGTGCAGCAAAGCTCGCGAGTAAACCGTTCCATGCTGCTGATGCTTCCAGTTAGAAGTTGGGGTAATGATCAGATCTACAATAAGGTTACAGCTTAGCTCGAAAGTTTAACACAAGCAAGACAAACACACAATGGAAATCTACAAATGCAGTAATTATTTTACAAATTCATCAACTTTTTATAGTCAGTTGTTTCTATTCAGGGTCATGGGGAGAGTATACCTTTCTAAAGCAAACATTGGGCGAGAGATGGAATACACCCTGGAGAGGTTGCCAGTTCATCACAGGCAAAACATGCAAACTTCAGACAGAAAATCCCCAACCAGGCATCAAACATAAAATCTTTTCGCTCCAAGGCAACAGAAATAATCAACTGCCCCACCTTGAAGCCCACAATATGAGATCAAGTACTCAATAATGTGAATTACACATCAGCGCTTGTTCATCCTGAAACTGAGAGGTGAAGTGAGATGAACTCTTGTCTGAGGTAAACTTTTATACGGTAGAAGGAAAAAGAGTTTCTAAGACAAGTGAACACCGAGCCCAGCTGCAGCTCAAAATAATGACCATTTTTGATGCACAAAACCCAGGAGAGGAAAAGACAACTAGTGGAGGGCCTGACAGCTTTGGAACCAAGGTTGTTTTTCAGGACGTCACCTAATTGTTGAAGGCCAGTAGTTACAGAACATTCAGTTAAACAAGTAGTCAGTAGTTAAATTTGGCAGGGGTCCATTAAACAGTCCAAGACTGTCTTCATCACCAATTTAAGATAAATGTATAGAGACCTAAGACGGCTGTACTTGGGTGTCATTATTGCCAACATGAGTAACAGTCTTACATCTTTAATGTTTATTCTTTGCCAAGAGTTTAAAATAGGAATCAGCTTTGCTCTCCTTTGCATACAGAATATACTCAACATGGTCACCAGTGTCTTGAATACAGTGTTTCTGACTGTGAAGATGCCAATTACCAGGATTTATTTTTCCAACAGTTGTGTGACTGAGAAGTTGCAGCAGTTTTATGAATGAAAATTTCATGTAAATAAAGTGTTAAACTTGTGGCTGGAAATAAACCTCACTGCTGGAAAAAAAGGTTGAGAACTCAAAGTTTGGAAAACTGCAAATAGATTTCCATGGCAACATGTGCAAAGTTTTAAAACATAATTTTTTTAATAAAGTGCCATATGTGAAGATGAAAAACTAAAATGTATGCACCACAGGTTACTTCTCCACTTTGCCATGCACTCTTGTGTGTTGAAGCTATTGAAGTGAGCAATGTGAGACAGTGAGCAGCTGCTGGAGGGAGATACCATGACCTTAGGTTCATCTCCGTGGCATAAATCTTGCCCCCTCCTAAAGCTATGTGAGCGGGGAATCAAGTGTGCCTTCACAGGTCATCATCACAGGAACAAGTCAGGGGCCAAGGGGGACACTTACCCTGATACCCTCCCACTCCCCTCCTGCCCTCTAGGTACTCATCAGATCGATTGTATCTTTGGGTGAAAACAGCTTGATGTGTTTACTTCAAGCCCACTTCAGGCAGGTTAGCTATTAAAGTCATGTATCAGGATGAATTTTGTTCCACTTTTACTACTAAAGACACAGAACTGACCGTTTTTGCACTGTAGAAGCAATCATATTTGAACAGGCTGGCAAAATAAAGTGTATATTTAGTTTTGGATAAGAAAATGACCGTACAAAAAGTATGCAATGCTTTATTAAAAAGATAAAAATATTAGAATTTCAGAAGGCTTCATACACATTGATCAGTTGAAACATTGTTAACTAATACAGATTTGGTCAACCTTCTTCCACTAATGCCTGCCGCACATGAGCGCAAACAGCTAAGGTAACGGTCATCCGCGGCCGTTTGCTCAGCAGATTCCGTGCTGTGTGCACATAATTTTCACTGAGTTTTATGCCTCACGCTGACGCTGAGGTGAAAATCAAACCGGTTTGATATTTTTCACCTCACGGGGGGCAGAAACTCACCATGTGCGCACTACGTGAGCTGTCTGCTGAGGTGAAATCTTCAAGTGGCCAATCAAAGCACGTTCTCCCCTCACATTATTCCAAGATGGCTTCTACTTGTTTTTTTGGTGAGGCGTTGCCGCATTTCCTCCATATCCAGCTCTTTCTCAGTTTCGTTTATTTTTCTGACATGCAGACAGGAGGCTGCCATGTTGGAATCATGTGAAGAGAGAACGTGCTTTGATTGGTCACTTGAAGATTTCACCTCAGCAGACAGCTCACATAGTGTGAGTTTCTGCCCCCCGTGAGGCAAAAAATATCAAACCGGTTTGATTTTCACCTCAGCGTCTTGTGAGGTAGAAAACTCAGTGAAAATTAGGCGCACACAGCGAGGAACGTGCTGAGCAAACGGCCATGAATGACTGTTAGCTCAGTTGTTTGCTCTCGTGTGCAGCAGGCTTTAGATAAAGAACATTAGAGCATGTGATCAAGTGTCTGGTACCAGGATTTTTGGGTGCTGTAGAGAATTGTTTCATGACCCAAAATTATGGTCAGGACTCCACCTGATAGGCCTTGAGAAAATCTACAGGATTTAAATGAACTTTAAATACCATACTATTTAATTATAAAGCACGATTTAACAATAGCATGAGAGCCAGTGCTGCACATTAAAAGAGTGAACTGCTCAAAACAAAACTAGAGACAATAACCAAAAGAAACCCAAATAATAATAATTAATATTGCCAGTGGCAAATTTAGACTTGACTGTTACAAAGAGGTAAAAAAAAAAGACAGTTATATAATAATATGATTGCTGGCAAGGCTTTTTTGTTCGTTTGAGGGTTCATTTGCAAGGTTTACATTTAACCAGCAATAAAATATGTTTCTGAATATTTGACATTTTTATTTTGTGAATCAAAATCGGAACGTTTGGGAACCACTGCTGGAAATTATGAGGCAGGATCTCTATTGTTTGGTCTTGTCTGTCACAGGAAACCATTACATCTGATAAGTTGGTATCTGGGAGGCTATCTGAAGACTCTAGGCTCTTTGGTGTTTTTGTTGAGTCACTGGGCCATGTCATTTTACAGGGCTCACTTGTTTTCAATTTTGAAGGAGGCTACGATATGGGAGAGTAATTGGTCTGAAAGAGATGTTAAAATAAGTGGAAAACTCCAAAGTAACAAGTAAGCAAATACTAAAGTGACGGCTTTTCCCTGAGAAACAGGACGAATGCCGTATTAGTCACGCAGTTGAGTTTTAGGTGTTATAGTTTTATTATTAAAACTTAGTTTAAACAGTTTGCATTATCTCAGAATTAGAATATGATTTATGTTACACATACACACAAATCATTTGTGTGTGCTTTATTTGTACTAGTTGCAAATTTGCACATAACTAGATGATGTCAAACTCGGACAAAAAATTGACAAATGAAGATGTAGATGAATGTCAGAAGGCCTAAAAATGGACAGAAGATAGAAACAGTGGCCGTTTCTCAATATGCAAACTTGTCTGTACTTGTGTACTCCCGTCCTTGTGAAACGTCATCAACGATGGTCCAAGTACTGTTCCAATCCTAAGTACATATAATGGCAAGTTCGCTCAAAGTTCCCGGATATGTTCTTGCTCCGCCCATTGTATCGAGAATGCACTGATGCATCCTTCTGCGGACTTGGGACAGCAACGTTTCCCATAATGCATTGCGCCGCTAACCGTTATACTCCGAACGGCAGAAGAGAAAGCTTATAACTGTTGTGTTTTATATCAGAAATACAAATGAATAAATATAAAGGTGTCTGTTATTGTAAATAATTGGGTGTAACCTGTAAAATTTGCTGTGCGTTTGT